>CAUYPK010022306.1:0-135178 GCA_963574355.1 Loris lydekkerianus
CTTAACACAATAACTGTGAAATTGCCAGGAAGGCTATGTTAACCAGTGTGATATAAATGTGTCAACCAGTCTGTGAAACTAGTGTATGATGCCCCATGATCATATCAATGTACACAGCTATGATTTAATAAAAAAAAAAAAAAAAATTAGAAAAGTAAATTTAAGGCTGACAGGATTATGAAAAGAGTTCACTTTATATTGATATATGATTAATAAATAATGAAAAATGAATCTTTTCATGCTGAAAAGCTTAATGAAATGTTCTTTTAACCTCAGTATGCATATTTAAAAAGTAAGAACAGGTCTCTTCATAGATGAAATAATATTACCATCTTTAAGTAATTAATAGTAATTCCTTAATATATTCTGATATCTGGTCCATATTCAGATCTCCCGTGGTGTAATTTGATTTGTCTAAACTAGAATCCAATCTAGGATGGTGCATGGCAGCTGATTATATTTCTTAAGTCTCTTCTAACTTACTGATGAGACTAAGCCAGTTGTCTTGGACAACACCTTGAAAATAATTTTTAGAAAGATATGGGGGATATCAAAGAGAATCCTAAAGAAAGAAAACAAGAAAATTGAAAACGTTAATCTTTAGCAGTAGATACCTTGAAATTCTCTATATTGGGTATATTTACCCTAGGAATCATATTTATTGTGTAGCAGCCTGCCACTTTCTTTATGCTGTGCATAGTTTGCCTGGAGATTGCTTGGGAGGCTGTGGTGCCTTCAGCTAGAAATTCTATTTGAAAACACCTCAGAATCGTATTAATGCATTTACAAATTATAGGGGAATTGTGGCCTGTACCAAGAGAACTTTGTGAAACTTACTTGAAAGTTCCTCTTCTTGAATCTAGAGACAAATGTTTACTGTGGTTTTCTTGACATAAATTTAGAGCATTAGAGAAGATTCACTGCTTCTCGTTGAAAATGGTGATCCTCTGGGAAGTGAATGTCTTATTAAATGAGTTTTAAGGGGCACATTTTCTAAATACTAGAAGAGAGTGCAGGGAAAACCCTTGAAGAAAATGGTCTGGGCAAGTATTTTATGAGGAGGACCCCCTGTTTTGTTTTGTTTTTGAGGCTGGGTCTCACTCTGCTACCCAGGCTAGAGTGTGGTGGTGTCATCATAGATGACTGCAATTTCAAATTTCCAGATTCAAGCAATTCTCCAACCTCAGACTCTTCAGTAACTGGAATTACAGGCTTGCGCCACCATGTCCCACTAATTTGGGTGTTTTTTTTTTTTTTTTTTTTTTTTTTTATAGACAGGGACTCACTGTGTGGATAAGGTGGGTCTCAAACTCCTGGCCACAATTGATCCTATTGCCTTATTTTCCCAAAGTGTCAGGATTACCGGAGTAAACCACCATGTCCAGCCTTGTAGTCATCTTTTCAATATTCCTCCCAAATATAATTATACCACTCATTTATCCTAAGAAAACAAAACAAACAAAAAAACCCCAAAACCATAAAATGGTGATACAAATTTTTTTTCTTCAATGACTGGTTCTAAAGTTCTATTATTTCTACAATTTTTTTTTTCTTTTGTAAACCGTGCTTTATTTAGAATTGGCTTTTTAAGTTTCTGAACATGTTGGGAGATGCAGTTCCATTTCTGTAGTTGATATCCATTTTCAATTATGTTAAGGAAATTCTTGTGTAAATTTAGTCTGTCAGTATTTGTTGAGATTTGCTTTGCTTTGTGGACTAAGACAGAAGTCAACTTCATAAATAATTTATGAATTCTTGAAAAAGAAATGTGTGCCCTGAAAATCGGGTGCCAGTTTTTATAAATGTTCTTAACATCAGATCTTCTATGTTCCCAGTAATGTTTTGGCTCCTTAATCTGGCATTCCCAGAGAGGTGTGTGTAAAACCTTGAACACTGATTGTGCCATGACCGTCTGAAGATTATCCTTTTATTTGAAATAAGGCATTTCCGTTAGCTGTACAGCAGAATATTTTCAAAAGTTCATTTTTTTTCTTTTAGTTCTTTTTCTCTTTAATTTTATTCTTTATATTTTCTTGTTTGCTATAATGTCCTAAGGTCATGACACAGGATATGGGGCCATACAAATCAAGGCGTGGGGCACTACTGGTTTTCTCTACTAGGTGTTGTATTTATTATCTGCCTTGTCCTCTCTGTATTTTGTGTTTTGCCATTCAGGTTTAGTCATAGGTAGATGCACATTCACTTCTGGCTGTAAATTTCAAGACACCCAAATATTTAGGACCTCCCGATGGCCTCCCTAAAAAAGAGTAACACTAGGAACAAGGGGGTACAATACAAGCATGCCCTTGATTATGCTGCCTCAGGCCAGATAATTCTGTAAGGAAGGATGTAGGTGAGAGCCCAGGGTCGTCTTGCATGTCTGTAAGAGCAGAAGGAATAAGAATGTGTCTGCCCTGTGCTGAGTGCTGGGTTAGGTCCTATTGACCATCTAATAAAGCAATCCACAGTGTCACTCAACAACAAAACAACAACAAAACTACTGAATGCCTATTGTTCAGGATGCTAAGAATAAGCCGTGGATAAAACAGCCCAAGTTCCTGACTTCACAAGGCTTATAGACAGATAAGAAAATATATGGTGTAAGTATTTAAGTAAATAGATTAGTATTGGTGTGAGTCTAATATATGACCTAAAAATAGTAACTGACATTGTAGACGTATATGTTAGAGTGATAAATACCAAGGAGAAAAATAAAGCAAGAAAGCAAAGAATAGGTTGGGAAGTTTATTTCAGGGAATATTTACAAGTATAAAATGACCTGTGAAAGTCTTATGAAATGGGATTTCAGTGATGAATTGGAGTCAGGGGGGTGCTGACCATGGTCTTCAGCTGTGGCAGGGGTGAGTGTGTCATGCAAAAGGAACAGCAAATATAATGGCCTAGAGTCTGGAACACTCCTGCTCATTGGAGAACCAATTAGAAAATAAAAATGGGCACACTTTGGAGTGCTCAGCAGGGCAGAACCCTGCTCTTGGGTTTCTTTGCATACTCCATAGAGCATTGGGACATGGGGCCTGGAAATGTTATTGCTGTGATGACAACTACAGTTCATTGATTGCTTACCCTGTGCTAGACTCTTTCCCAACTATCTCCCATTTATTAAATGTCTCAGCAACTTGACTTATTCATGCCCTTTAAAGAAGTTTTATAAAAATCTTTGCTTAAGATTCCAGCAAAGCAGCATATCTAAGGATAGAAACCAAGTGTGATTTTCATTTCTCTAGGCTGTCCACTCTTTGACCTTACCTTCTACAAGTGAATAAGATGATGGTTAAGAATTTTAAAGTATGTGAGTTACTTGTATGCTTCCTATAGTAACTCAAACTACTAATACAGCTTGGTTAAATCTGTTGAACATCTTGGGCAAAGACCATTCTATTTTAGTTATTTACCATGGAGAGGTGAGTCACACTGCTGTCTGCTGCACACATGGATGTAATTCCTTAATAAGCGTTAGTTGGATGCATAAAAGGCTGACTTCTCCCAGGCTGTGGAGATGATGAGGGTTCAGAACCCCGCTGCACTGACTCCCAAGAGCCAGTCGTGCACGGATCTTCCCATCACATTGGTAACTAGCAATTGACCATGCTAGAAGTCCTTGCAAAGTAAAATTTGACCAATGCTGTAAAGCAAGATTCTATTCCTACCACACCAGAGTTGGTTTTTCCCAGGCCTGGAAGCAAAAAAGGAAAACAATAGTCTATGAGTACTAATATGTGGAGGAAGAAGAAGGAAAGCTGGCTTTGTGGAGAGCTAGTCAGTTTCTGCCACAGCAAGGAGAGGGTACTTTTTGCTGCTTGTGTCTTTGAAATACTCCTTAATTCACGCGTGATTGTGAGAATGAGGTCTTGTGCAATATGGAAGTTGTGTTAGTTCATTTGTGTATTGCCCTAGGCAAATAAAACAAGAAGTACAGTCTTTATTAGAGTAAAGCCTTAGGTTCGGTTGCTGCCAGACAGCACCCTGTCCGTCATTGTGCAAGGATTACGATTGTGAGCCTGAACCTAGGACTCCGGTCTGAGAGGTGCTTACCCACGGCCAGCTCAGAGCCATGCTCCTCCTCCTGCAGCGTAACCACCTGCCTGCCTGGGATGTCAATATCGTCACCTGAGAGCTAATCACTGTCATTCTTAGTGTTCCATGAATTTTAAGTAGACTGCTTCACGCCTATGTGTGTCTCAGTCTATCATTCTCACTGTCTTGTCATACAGATTGATAGACATAGCTGATTGATGATGTAGCTGATTGATGACATAGCTGACCTACTTGTAATTAGATTTTTTTAAAGTCATAAAATCCAATAAATTCTCAGATAATAGAAGAATCAATTTGTAGAGTATTTTAAAATCAAAACATGGAGAATTATTTAACAAGAAAATACATTAAAATCAATATTTGATACATTGATGGATTTGAAATTTAACAACAATGGTGTTTTTTTTTTCCAAATCCTAAGGGAGAATAAGAAAACTAATTTAACAGCAACCCTTGACACTACTTTTTGACAGCCCGAGGGAGATTACTCAATGAATCAGGAGTTGTCACAGCAGATCTTTAAAAAAGTTAAGTGAAAATTTCACCAGGAGAACCCTCTTAAGAGTTAAAAACTGGGGAACTGCTGTGTTTATTAGATTATCCTTAACTGTCAACTGCCTGCACATGACACTCTACAATGTTGTTTTGTGCCTTTAGGACTCTGTGTGTGTGTGTGTGTGTGTGTGTGTGTGTGTGTGTGTGTGTGTGGCTCTGATGAGTCCCTGGGCACCTATGACAGGCCAGGAAAGTCACAGAAGTCAAAATGTCATGAGCATCAAAGTCAATAAATCAAACCCAGTACAGTTTTCTAAACAGATTTGAAGGCAGAAGACATTTCTTGTTTATTAATGAGCTCTCTCAGTCAATTGGTTGTGCCAGTGACCATGGCTGTTATCATATATACATACTCCAGAGCAGTTTATTATTATTTCAGAGCTTCTGTTGCGTATTTGTGTTTAGGTCATTGGAAAGGGCATATAGCTAGTCGATACCTGTAACATTACCTTTACAGATACTTACGAGGTGGTCTATAAAAACATAATTCTAAAATGTATAATTTTTGTCAAATGCAAATAAATGAAAACAATGTTCCCCAACACTGGGGAACACTTTCTTCTTCCCTGTTATGTCAAAGCACAAACCTATGAAACACCTGGCTTTAGAGAATCACTGTGTTGTTTTATTTTATTCTTGGGCCTTTATGGAACATTTCTTGGTTCTGTTATATAATCATGTCTTTGGTTTTGAACAAGTCACAGCCCCTCTCAACTTCGTTTTCTTTATATGCAAAGCAGGGATGGTGAAGCCGGTGCACCTGGTGAGAATAAAGACTTGCAGAGTGTCAAAAGAAACAGAAATGGAAATAGCATTGTAAGGGCCTTGCCCTTTGCTCCTTCAGAGGAAGGGGGGACCAACCCACAATGCCCAGATACCCAGAATAGAATCTCCTCAGTTACAGCATCTGATCCATCACATTTTGTGCAGCTATAGTTGCTTTAACTTTTTGGGATCCATGTCATAAATATCGTATGAACATATGAACACTTTACCTGAATCTTATTTGTGAGCCAGATTCTAGAATTTTTAGTGCTTTCCCATTACTTTTCTGGCAATAGCAAAATTTTAACCTGGTAGTAAATATAAGTATTTGTACAATTCTATTACAGGTGTTTTAAGTGGTGTTTGTAAGAAATAGCATCTTGAAAGAAAGTGAATATTGTCGATTTCAGAACAGGAAATTCAATTTGTTAATATAGAAGTAAAACAAAGATCACAGAAGCACAAGTGTATGATTTTAAGTTGCCAAAAAAAATCTCTGTGCCTTCTCTTGGTCTTTGTACTTATAGTTTTAGGTCTTGGAAATGAATGTCACTGACCATGAGGAAAAGGATACAACAATAAACTGGTAAAAAATGTCCACTGTATCCTGTAAATAAGTGATAGCATGCATGTATTTATTACATTAAATTAACAGAGTCGTGATTGGCCCACATGATATGTAAAAATAACTACCTTAGGGTGTTGTGGCAAACGTGGAATGACTTTCTGCCAAAGATCGAAGTGTGAAGTTTAGTTAGAATTATTCAATTTGACAGGAGTTTAACACAAAGCTAAAATACTTAGGCCTTGGGTGTGGATTAAAGCCATAGGGTTGTTGGTAGTTATGTTGCACGAAACTACCTATCTGTATCTAATTCGACCATTTGTTTTATTCTCATGAAGTTTAGAGTAGGACATCAACTCTCTGTTCCCCCAGTCTGTGAAAAGGTTTTGTTCCCGTATCTGTACAACAAACGCAAGGAAAATAGGAGTCTGTGCCTGGGCCGAGGGCTGACGCCAGTCGCGCACCCTTCCGCGCTGCTACACCGGGTGCACGGAGCGCTCTGGTGACTTTCCCTCTGCTCTTTCCCAGGTTGCTTCCAGCTATGTAACGTGTTCCGATCCCATGAAATGGAAATTGACCAGTGCCTGCTGGAGTCGCTGCCCCTGGGCCAGCGGCAGCGGCTGGTGAAGCGCATGCGCGGCGAGCAGGTCCGCGCCTACTACGAGCGCGAGAGGGCGCTGCCGAGGCAGGAGGCGCTGCGGCGGCGGCGGAGGCCCCGGAGCCCGCGGGTGCGCTTCAGCCCGGCCGCCACGGTGCAGGACGCCATCGTGCACCACCACGACAAGGAAGGTACGCGGCCGGGCGCAGGGGAGGGCTGCTGGGATTTCCTTCTCTTCTTTCTCTCTTTTTTTGAGACAGACCCACCGTGTCGCCCTGGGTAGAGTGTGTGGCGTCAGTCACAGCGCACAGCAGCCTCCAGCTCTCGGGCTTCCCCGAGTCTCCCGCCTCAGCCTCCCGAGTAGCAGGGACCACGGGCGCCCGCCACAACCCCCGGCTGTTTTATTTTTATTGTTGCAGTTGTCATTGTCCAGCCGGCCCGGGCCGGTTTCGAACCCGCCAGCCTCAGCGTACGTGGCAGACACCCTGGTCCCCGAGCTACAGGCGCCGCCCCGCGTGGTTTCTTACGGTTGGGTTTTGGTGGTTTGCTGTGTTGCTATGGGGAAAAGGGATAAAGGGTGTTCTTTTAATTGTATGAAGTATTGAAGGAAAAAAACGCTCTTTCCAAAGAACTTCACTAAAAGTTCCAAGTCTCCTAGTAAAGATGAAAAATAAAATGTGAAATTTTGGTGAAATTATATTTGTTTCTCTAAGAATCTCATCTGAAAAGCAGGTGATGTTCTTCCAGATTGTTAATGGAAATTTTTAACAGTGAATTTTTGATGGTGATACTGGGCTACCAAATGCATTTAAGAAGTAAAACTCACTTCCCCTGCTCAAATTCTCAGGATGTGAGTCATTTTTTTAATCCCTTAAAGTTGGCTGACTTGTATTATATTTCTAAGACTGTCAAATCCAAATCTCAGTTATCTTCACAAGATTATTAAATTTTTATCTTTTCATATGTTTTATGTGTGATTAAAAAAAATATATATATATATATATATATATATATATATATATATATATATATATATAATCTACTTCCCCAACTTCTAGTGTGAGAGAAACAGTCTTCTCTGGGTATACACAGAGAAGCCTTCAAAGAAACAGATATAAATCAATTTACCTTGATTTTGTATAAAACCAATGGTTGAAATAATCAAAAACAATTATTCTTCACAATCTATTGTCCTCAGTTAGAAATCTAAAACAATCTGAAACCTTTTTTTTTTTTTTTGTAGTTTATTTAGTATTAAAACTTTCTCTCTTTATATTTTTGGACTTGTTCAGTTTGGGAAAATAATCAATTTAGTGGCATATATATTTCCAAGGCTTTCAAATAGGGACTGTGGATCTGCATCTGAGAAAACTGACATCACATTATACACAATAATAAGCGATATTTAATAAAAAGACTCACGTCATTTTCACAGTTTTTTGTGTGTTTATTGGTTAAACTAGAGTATTCTGAGAAGTTCTGATACTTTTTTCATGGATGGCAACGACTGCAGACAATCTCTGAGCTGCAACCTACCTAAGAGATCATCTGGTCCAAGACACTTGCTTCACCATGAAGGAACTGAAGCTCAGACTCTGGGTCACAACCCTGAGGCTGTCACACTCGCACCTCCATTTAATTCTTCTTTTCTCACTTGTATTTATTCCCTTAATGGCCACTTCCTCTGTGACTCTCTAAGTACCTCAACTGCAGGGACAGTGTCCACTGGGTTCTCTACTCCTTCCTGCCCATCTCAGACCTTCCAGCAGTGTCCCGGAAATGAGAGTGAAGCCATCTTTACCAGCTCACAAGACAACAGCTGTCACAGCAAACATAAATGGGAAAAGCTAAATTATGAATTTTGTGTATTTAATGAATACACAAAAATGTATTGGGAAAGGTATAAAGTTTCTTAGGAAACATGTCTGCAGTACAAAATAATGTCTAAGTTGGGGTTAAAAGGAAATTTGAAGAAGTGAAGTAATAAGGCTAGGGACCAAGAGGCAGCTATTTTATAAATTATAATGCATTCCCCCAAATATTTTAATGTCCTAAGAAGGGCATTGATGTGCTAGACATGGCTTCTAGTAAAGTTTAGTCAGGGGTGTTTATCCATAGGTGATGCTGAGAGCTGGAAGCAAACACACCATTGAAGAAGCTACTGACAAAATTTCAGTGCAATAAGAAAGATTAGGGCTGGGATCATTGCACTGGTAATAGGAACAAAAGAACAGACCTGAGAGTCATCATCCATGGAAACAGTGCATGATTATGCCAAATACTGACTGAGGCTATGTTATGTGAAAGAAGACTGTGGATGAAGCAGATAAAATCTACAGCTCGCCCATGCCTGTCTGTCCAATGTGGGTGACTGAGAGATAAATATATGGAGAATGTAAGTGCTCAGGAGAGCACCGGAAGGTGATGGGGGTTAATCTCACAGGTGTCTGCAGTGAACATGTCAGCTGGGCACAGAGGCCTGAGGGAGGACCCCGCCAGCCTGCTGGAGCAACAGCAAGGCAGCCAGCACGGGGGGAGAAGGAGGACAGAGGCCCTAGGGGCCACACCTGGGTGGTCACACACAGAGCTGTTGCTGCCCCGTTGGGCAGCTCTGACACCACTGAGGGTTTTGAGCAGAAGAAAGAGCTGAGAGCATTTACAACATTCCAGGATCAGCCTGGCTGCTGTGTTGGCATTGACGAAGGTTTTTCAGGGCAAAAGCAGCACACTGGTTAGGTCTCTCAGGAAGCTGAGCAAGAGATGGAGGCAACCTAGAGCTAAATGGAGCAAGGGTGTGGCCAGAAATAGTCCATTTTTGAATACATTCTTAGGCCGAGCTGACAGGAAATGCTGATTGACCGGCTAGGGTGTGTGCTTATTTTCTGCTGCTGACCAGAGATTATCACAAATTTTGTAAATGATAAAAACGCTGGAAGTGTATTACCTTAAAGTTCTGTGGGTCAGAAATCAGCCCTGGGTTTCAAGGAAATGCAGTTGGGGTCTCATCAGAACTGCCTTTGATGTTTCCAGCTTCTAGTGGCCACCTGCATTTTCTGGACCACAGCTCCCTTCTCTAACTTCAGAGTCAGCCGAGACGGACATGGAGCAGGGACAGTGCTTATTCTCATGCTTTTAGTGTTGCTGTTCCTTTCTTTATCCTTGTGTCCTAACTGAATCTTCTGCCTTCCTCTTCCACTTTCAGGGGCCCATATGATTGCACTGGGATTGCCAGAGTAACCTCCTTAATCGGAGGTCAGTTCATGAGCAAACATGATTCCCTTTCCCCTGATAATGTAACACATTCATAGGATGACACCAAAGGACAAAGTTATGGGGCCATAATCTTACCTATGCCAGACAGTGAGAGATTGGAAGATAACATGAATGTTTTTCTTTTTCTTTTCTTTTTCTTTCTTTTCTTTTCTTTTTTATTTATTTATTTTTATTTTTTGGCCCTACAGTGCATTAGGAATGTCTTTGGGAGCTGAGAATAAGAGAGGGAGTGTCATGTCTGCTGGGTATATAAATATCCCAAAAAGTGGGTAAAATGACTTAGGGAATAAGATTAGATAAAACTATAGAAAATCCAAGGACTGAGTCCTGAGGAATGTCAGTATTATGAATTCGTGGAAATGAGGTAGAGCCATATGGAACCCCCAGGAGGAAAGCAGGGGAAGGGAAGTGACCAGAAATTTTCCAGGGAGAGAGGTTGATCTTGGGGAGAGAATTTGATCTGAAGAAGAGAGGTTGATCTCAGAAGAGAGGTCGATCTTGGAGAATGAGGTTGATCTCGAGGAAGGGGTTGATCTCAGGAAAGAGGTTGGTCTCAGGAGAGAGGTTGGTATCATGGGAGAGGTTAATCACAGGGAGAGAGGTTGGTCTCAAGGAGAGAGGCTGATATCAGGGAAGAGGTGGATCTCAGGTAGAGAGGTTGGTATCATGGAAGAGGTTAATCGCAGGGAGAGAGGTTGGTCTCAAGGAGAGAGGTTAATCTTCTCTGCCAGATGCTGCTCTGCCAAGTGGGAGAATTGACCATGACATTTAGAAGTATGGAGTAATTTAGGGAATTGTTGAGAGCAAAAACTTCATGGGTTGGGTTCCAAATGGAATGAGAAAAAAGAAATGGAAACAGAAAATATAAAAAACTTTTGAAAGGAGATTTCTATAAAGGGGATAAACAGGAAGATTACTGCAGAGGGAAGATAAATTAAGAGGTTTTTTAATGATGGGAGAAATAACAGCAAGTGTGCACTGCTGGGATCCTGCCCATTTTTGCCTGCGTGTACTCTGACAAAAATGATTTGTGAAAGGAGAGCTGGTGATGCCGGGGTAAGGGAGAATGCTTTAGGGAGTACGTCCTCCTGTGCCACAGTGAGACCTGGGCAGAACGGAAAGCTTTGACTTCAGCTCAGATGACCTTTGGCAGTTGTTTCAGACCTGGCTGCACAGAAGAATCACCTGGGGAGATGTTATTTTTCATGCCAGTATCCAAGACCTACCCGTATAGATGTGTATGTGAAGTGGGTTCCAGACAATTTTTAGAGATGCCTGGGAAACTGTGGGGCACAGGGAGTTGAGGGTAGTCTAAGGAACGCGAGATGTGCTAAAGGCTTATGTGATTCTCTTCCTGGGTCCAAAACTCATCAAACTACACCTGTTGGCTAAGACTGAGGATGCCTACAGGGACCTGCAAGTAAAGAAAAGGAGGGGAATGTGTGAGAGTGAGATTAAATGGATCAGAAAATGCATTATAAAATATAATAGAACTTATAAAAACAGATACAAAAATAAGAGTTAAAAAAGAAGGATCAAATATGATCCAAGTGTTTCCGAAGGGGTTTGGCATGGCCTCTCTATTTCTTTGTCCGTATCCTTAACTATTTCACATTGTATCATGAAATTTTTCTGTACTTTTTGGAGTACATAAATTTGCCTTCACAGAAATTGTTCTACAGGTATACACTGACACCATTTGCTAGGATATAACATAATCTTAACAATAGTCACTCAGTCTTTCTTGGCTAATTAAATACTTTTGGTAACCACAAAGTGCCCAGTAAGGACTTGGTTGCACATAATTTCTAGCCCCCTGAATGAATGAACACATTATGTAGAGCAGATTGTTTACATGTCAGTGTTGGTGTAAGAACGCTGAAATCCAAGTAATCGGTTATATTTGATTTTTCAGTTCTAAAGAGCAAAGAGTAATTTTTATTTAATAATCCATGATTAACTTTGTGTCAGATTTTTATTGAAGAAACTGCTTTTAGTGTGTTTGTTTTTTGAGTGGCAATGAAGAAAAAGGACTGGACAGGAAAGTTCCACGTTTTTCTTGGTGTAATGACCAATTTAGTGGTAGAAATAACAATAATCGGAAAAAACAAACACCCACACACAAAGTCATACACATAAACACACACAGTGTTGTTTGCATGTTCAAGTGAATGCAGGACTGTAATAAATGCTTCCCACACACCATCATGTTTATTCTCCATGAAAAAACATAACATAAAGAAATTCCTAAAGATGTTGAAGGAAAATGTCCTCAGAAAGGCAACCTGCATAACTTTATCACTTACAGGAAATAGTCCCCGTTACTAATGGGACCACAGGAGGCAGACAGTAAGGAGGTTAGTGTTAGCGTCTGGTGATAAAGTGGCTGCATAACTCCCAGAGCTGAACAGAAGTTTTAATTTCTGACAATTATTAAGACCTCATATATTATTGTGGTATAAAAACTAAAATTTCTATCCATAGACAGTGGCTCTGTCAGCTGTTGTATCAGGATGTGTCATAGACTAGGTGGCATCAACAACATTTATTTCTCACAGTTTTGGAGCCTGGGAAGTCCTGGATGAAGGTGCCTGGCTGGCTGTGTCCTCACAGGGTGAAGAGGAGGATCTGGGGGCTCCATTGGGGGACTCCAATTTATAACCTCCTCTAAACCTATTTACCTCCCGAAGGCCTCGCCACCTAATACCATTGCATTTCTGTTAGGGCGTCCACATGTGACATTTGGGGAGAAACATTCAGCCCATAGAAAGGTATATCTATCTACTCACTGTTTGTTGGTGATCCAGGTAAGTATGTGTACGTATACATAACACTTGCTTGGAGTTTCTCATCAGTCTTGGAAATAGCCTTATGAACACTTGTAATCTCACTGTGTTAGAGGAAAAATATGTAATTTTTTGCAATTTAATAAAATTGTGCTGAACATGCAAGCAATATCTTTAGAGGCATTATAACCTTTCTAGAATATGTATCACTTCTCCTAAAAGTGTATCTAGGAAGAAATTTTTATTTAATCATGATGACAATATTTTCACTTGTCTTTAAGCTGCTAAAATAGTCAAATGCACGTTTATGCAGTTGAGAAAGTGAGCTATGTTGCCACAGAAGTCTTGCCATTTAAGTGATTGTTTAAGATTTGCAGATTGTGTATTTGTGTAAACAATTTCGTTTCTCAGTTCCAAGCACTTTTATCGACACGCTGAGCGTGAAGAATCAAAGACACTATTTCAAAGGACAATATGTCTATGGTGTTATTTATGCCAAGGCTTGTAGCACGCTGTTTAAAAGTGATTCAGATTTTTTTTTACTTTGTATGTGTTATATTTTTGTCAGTGTAAATCTAGTATCTTTGGTGCTTTATTGTTCTCTCCTGGGAGTTAGTGATATTTTAGTGTGCAGTTTTGTCATTTTAATATACTGTATCCATCTAAAATGTCTTCAGCTCTTTTCCACCTAAAAGGGAAAATTTGATCTACATTTTCTTTCAGGGCTGTTAATTCAACTCTTATTTGAGTTACACTACATGAAAGAAAAAGGGAGAGGGATATAGAAAGAGAGAGAAGCAGGCAGAGTCCGTGCGCGAGTTTGAGCGGCAGAGAGAAGGCCTGCGGGGAGCACTTGATAGGAGATGAACATCCCCGTCAGAGATGCCGCTCTCAAATATCTATCAGTTTTTACTGATTTGTCCTCGGTACACTTTTGTTCAAAACAGCTGACAGTGCTGTTGTTATCTGGCACATGGTAGGTGTACTCAGCACTGCCTGAGCTTTACATGATTTAGTTAAATCTTCCGGTCAGCCCCATGCCGTAGGTGGGACATACACCCCATCTTATGTGTAAAGAAACTGAGCCTTTGAAGCAGAAATTGCCTTCTCAGGGCTACTTGAGTTTAGAAACATGGTTCTGTCCACACATCACACACTGTGTCTCCCACTGATCTTTGGTGGTCTAATCAGCAAAACTGTAGATGGACTTGCTGTTGTTGCTGTTGGATTTCTTTCTTCCTGTTTGTCTCAGCCCCCTGTAAGGGAAATGTCCACTGGCCAGCGGGTGTGTGCTTTGTGCTGTGGAGTGTCCCTTCTTCCGTCCCTGCTTAGCCTCCCCACTCCCTCCTTCTGCTCTCCTTTCTCTTTTTCCATCAGTTGAAGATTACTTATTTATTAATTAATATGCCAGATATTTACTGGGGCCCTGTTCTATTCTAGCCACACAAAGAACTTGTAAGTGTAGTTACAGACCTGTATTATCATACTTCATTTATAACTCTCTCTCTCTGTCTATATATATATTTTTTGAGACAGGGTCTCACTATGTTGCCCTTGGTAGAGTGCTATGGTGTCACAGTTCACAGCAACCTCAAACTCTTGGGCTTAAGTGATTCTCTTGCCTCAGTCTCCCAAGTAGCTGGGACTACAGGAGCCCGCCACAATACCTGGCTATTTTGTTGCTATTGTAGTTGTAGTTGTCATTGTTGTTTAGCAGGTCTGGGCCGGGTTTGAACCCACCAGCCCCAGTGTATGTGGGCTGGAGGGTGCCCTAACCACTCAGCTAGGGGTGCCAAGCCTATAATTCTCTTTTGACACAAAATTCTAAATAATCTGTTAGGAAAAAAGGGAAACCTGTTTTCTTCTCCCACTTCTCGAGCCCCCGTGACAGCTTCCTTGGAGGGCTCCCTTTCCTCATGGCCATGCCTGGGGCTCTGACCCTAACTCTGTCTCCATCCTCGCCAGAAGACCTCAGTTCCCACCAGTGCGTCCACTTCACTGTAATGATCCCAAATCTGTACCCACACCTCTTTCTGAGCCCCAGTCCCTCACCTCCACTGGCCTCATCTGTGTAGCTTGCCATGTTCCAAATCACTCATCTGCCTTCATTGCCTTCCCAAATCAAAATTTCCTCATTGATTCCCTGTTGCAGTTAGTGTCACCATCACCTCCCTGGTCTTCTAGGCTGGAAACCTTGACATCATTTGATGTAATTAGTTGTTACACATTTATAGTGTTTTAATAGTTTTACCTCCTCTGAATAATCTATAGGAAGTATCAGATGTTTGTTACCCAGTCCTCTAAAAACATGTCTGGAATATGTGGATGACCAGTAAATATGTATGATCTCCTTAATGGTGTACTGGGCATCTCTGCTTTTAGAATTTGGTTAAGTAAATCACCAGGACTGAGATTGTTCTTCTCTATCAACCTCACCCCCAAAAGTGTAGGCTTGGGTCAAAGAATAAATTTGTGGTGTATGTAAAAAAAAAAAATGATAATAATACTATTAATTCAGCTTGTGATTCCTGAATCTGGCTGTGTCCTTGCATTTTCTAAATGGTCTCAGAAGTTGTAATTCTGAAGTAACTGCTTATCAAATAAGCTTTTTCTTGAATTTGTTTTTTGGTATCTAGGGTGTGAATAAAGAGCGAGCACCTTATGATTCTTCCCTGCCCGTGTGTAGTACGTGCTATCCTAATGAAGACGATTCCCTGGACTGCCCAGTTTTTCTATTGGTGCTTAACAGCTTTGTTCTGAATGTGGCTTCCTTCTCTCTCCCTAACTTCTCTGCAACCAGCTATGCAAATTTGCAGTTAGAAAATGTGATAGTAAGTGGATTTCAGCTGACCTTCTCTCAAATTGAAACCAGGGCCCTGCCACCTTTTGAATGGATGGGCCAGATTGGCTGAAAATGTAACCAGCCCTGGATCCAAATATGCATTTTGGGAGCACTACTTGATGTGATATGTGTTAAATACTTTGCAAAGATGAATGTTTCTCCCAGTCAAAATTAGGAGTATGTATTTGATGTAGGATATATGTAGACCCTCCACAAAAGAGTCTGATTTAACCAATATGAATGTCTTATATATTAGATACTTTAGGTTGTAAAGCAAATATAGAGCATTGTTCTGTGTTTAAGGGAAAACAGCATTACCTGTGAAAGACATTTACAATATAGTGCTGTCTGCATCTTCCAGGACTGTAGTGGGCACCAAGCCTGGGCAGAATGAGGGAGATGACAGCGTCATCCGCCCCATTACCTACTTGTTAACTGCTCCACAGGACATAGGATGGGAGCAGGCCACCTCAGGTAGCCATGCTGGGCATTCACTCTTTCCTCAATCTCAGCACAGGAAGGGAGGACACAGCAAGACGTAGCTTAGGTTAGATGTTTCCTGGGACAGCCATAGAAACAAAAAAGTGACTTCTGGATTTTAGAAAAATGGTGGGTTTTTTTTTTTTTTTTTTTTTTTTTTTTTGACTCCACAAACACATCCACACCGGACATCTGTACATGTGACTATGCTCAGATCACACACATGCCAGATCCAGCCATCTGGAGCAGGTTAGAATGTAGGAAGCGCTGCTCCTGGGACTATGATGCTTTGTGTTATTAGGTAACAGCTGCTAGGTGATCACAGGTGCCCATTTGAAAATAAGATAAAATCATAAAAAGTTGGAAATTAAGTACATTTAAATTCTGAAGAATGCTGCATGAAGTTAATGCATGGCTTAAATATTTCACCAAGTTCATGTTCCTGCAGAAGACTACTTATGTTAACTGCTATTTTAACCGCTATGCAGTCACAACTTTGTGACAACAATCAAAAGAAGAGAAAAAAATGCTTTATAAGTGCAGGTATTTAGAACACAGATGGAAAGATGTCCTGCCCACTCAAAAAGAATTGCTGTGGGCATTTATTGGGCTGAGATGAATCTGAAGCTGTGCCCCTTTAGATATTTTCAGAGTTTGGTAGAAGGATAAAAAGGGATTTGGGGTCTATGAAATGAAGCTCCAGGGCAAGAGTGGAAAGCAGTTTTTCCTCCAGAGGAAAGCAGTTTTCTGCTGGAGAGAGCATTGTAATGGCAGCATTGCTGGCGGTTAGCACCAGGTTCTGAGTCTAGCCTGGGGTTGAGCGGTTGGCCACAGCCTGACATTAGGAGGTATGTGTGCCCAGCCAGGTGCTGTCGCAGTCCCTTGTGGCCCCTATGGCCCTGGACTTGATCTCCGCAAAAAGGAACCAGGAGTGATGCAGATTAGAAGTACAAGCTTGCAGGAGGCGGGCTAACCTTGCTTGCAGGATAGCCCCGAGCAACCACTGCAGTAGCCTTTTATTGAGACAGCACAAGACTGGTGAGGGGAGTGTTAGACAATGACTGTGTGCCTAAGGATTGCCGTGGGCTCGGGCTTTTTCTCCGCCAGGAGCACCTGCGGATGAATCTCCCAAGGGTCTGTTCCCAGCTGCAGATCATCTTGCTCAGAGGTCATCTGGCTCTTGGCGTCCTCCACAAAGTGCTCTTTAGTGCCTTGTCTTTAGTGCATGTACCTGCAAATAAGGTAAAGGGGTTCACCTCTCCCAAATGGAGCTGTGGCGTGAGTTAGATAATGCACGTGAATACCTTCGAGTGGGATCTGTCCTGCATTACTGCAGTTCATAAACATTAGCTACTATTACAATTTGAAGGCAAAATATGAGACATTATTGGAGCAATGAAGAGTAGCTATCTGATGACCTCGACTAGTGTATGATTCAACAATAATGACTGTGAGTACAAATTATAGGAATAAAAGCATAGTTTTAAGAATGTTTTGGACAATTATATTTTAAATTATATTGAAATAGTGGGGAAAAGGCTAAAGATAGACACAGCTCAGGACACTAACGTAATCATGAGATGATGAGAAATAGGACTGGGATAGTACCTGTTGTAATGAATTGAAAGGGGAAAATTCACATTATTATGAAACATCAAGTAATCATTTTATTAATTCTTTTCTGCTAGGCAAATGTGTGATATTAAATGGGTCATTACAAAAGTTTTGAGATACATCAAAAAAAAAAATGAAATTCATGCAGGTGGAAACAAATGAAGACCTCCCAGCAACACCGATAGGTTGAGCAAGTTGAGACTTTATGGTGAATCAGTGAGGACTCTGCTGTGTTTCTTGGAAATGAAATAATGGACTATAACACAGTGTGTCTCAAAACGTTTGTAGTGACCTACGTATACACATATATGGATGCACACAAACTCACACATAATGTATATGTCACAATATGAGATCAGATAATTAAGTAAATGAACACATCCTGAAAAAGGGCTGCATACCTCACCGCTAAATAAGTTCACGTTCAAAGTTCCTCCTGGGGAAGCTATGCGCTGATACCCGTCTACCCTTTAAAGCAATATTAGTACTCTTTCTGGGACGGCCGTCAGGGCTGTTGTCTCACAAGGTCTGACAATGAAGTTTGTAAACTCGTCCTAGAAAAAGTGCTACATACTTCATTGCTGAATATCACTACAGTCACCAGATGGCCAAGAGGAGTACTTTGAAGGTGACCATAGTGATTATTAGCAATTAAGTATGTAGCATTTTTTTTTTTTTTTTTGGATGAGTTTGAAACTTAGTTGTTGGACCTCATCTCACATGTGCTACTTTATTTGTACTGTCCCAAAATAATTATATGAAGTACTGTGCTGGGTTAAATCTCCCTGAGTTCATGTTTCCCAGAACATTATTTTGAGATAGAGTATCTGCAGATGTAATAAAGTTAAGATGAGCTCATGGCACATTTGGTGGCCACTAATCCAGTAACTGGTGTCCTTATAAAGTAAGGGGGAACAGCAGCCCCTCGTTCCCACCTTTGAGTTAGTGGTTCTCTTCTTGGTGTATTTGTCAGATTACTTTCAGGCTCCTCCGGAGTTCTCTGTTCAGTGGATAGAAACACTGAACATCATACATTCTATGGACAGTTAGTATCAAAAATCATTATCTTTTTATTTATTTTATTTTTATTGAATCATAGCTGTGTGGGCAGAGGGAGGGGGGTTGGTGGGATTACACCTGTGGTGCATCTTACAAGGTTGTACGTGAAACTTAGTGAAAATCATTATCTTATTCCACATGCCCCAGTCATTTCTGTTGAGATGAGCGATAACTCTTCTCTGACAGAGATGTCGACGTTCCTTGACTGTAATGGTTAGTTTGCTCCCTCTGTGTTTCCTCACTCTGCTTCTTATCCTTGCCTCCATCTCAACATGCATCTAAATTTCGTTTATCCTTCAAGGCCTGAATTAAACAGTATCTCCTTTCAGAATCTTCCCCGATTTCATCTGAAAGAGGACTATTTCGCCTCTGTACTCCATCAGGCATTTCATCCATGAATCTAAATTCGCTTATTTTACCTGCCTCATCATAAAATTCTCAACATAAATTTCTTATCCTTCCTTCTCAGACTAACTCAGGTGCAGGGCTATGTCTACTGTCATGCTTTGTCCGGAGCCGAGTGGTTGGGTTGTTACGGGCTCAGTAGAAGCTGAAGCTTCCTTTTCCTTCCCTCCTGTGCTGCTGTAACCCTTGAGTGCAAGAAACCAAAGCACTGATTACTTCAGCAATTTGTTGGAAAATGAAAAAAATAATAAAAAAGGAAATGCCCACACTTAGAGTCCATGACCCAGTTCTCACTCACGGGAGGCATTTATAAGCAAGAGATCTGTGTCTAATTAACGAGCTGGGTGCATGATAAGCTAGAACCAGCTGACGTCTGCTGTGTGATTCTGGAAGCCGTTTGGGAATACCCTGGGGCGACACAGATTTTACAACTGCCTCTGTTTCCTTCTCAATAGAAAGTGTTTCTATAAACAGACAGGATTAACTTCCTGTTCTAATAAAGTAAAGAATCATAAACACAATTTTTATGTTCAATTTGAATTTTAGAAAGATAAGGGTTGATGTTACATCTGAG
The DNA here is from genome assembly GCA_963574355.1 of Loris lydekkerianus. Taxonomy (NCBI): domain Eukaryota; kingdom Metazoa; phylum Chordata; class Mammalia; order Primates; family Lorisidae; genus Loris; species Loris lydekkerianus. The sequence goes on from CAUYPK010022306.1 coordinate 19,573, forward strand.
AATTGAAGGCCTCTGTGTATATCCTCTGAATTTCTTATTCTAACGGGACAAATGACAGGCAGCCCCATACCTTATGTCTCTGAAAATTCAGGAGAAGATAAATGGCCTTCTTCCCTGACACAGAACATCTGTGGGACAGCAGCACAGGAGCAACTTGACAGCATTTTTTTTTTTTTTTTTTTTTTCTATTTTCACCTTATGGGATAGTTCTGAGCAGGAAAGGTGTGTTTGGTTTGTCTCACCTTCTCAGAAGACTGTGTATGTTTGGGTGCCCTGAGAAGAAGACACCAAGATGAGATTGGACTTATAGGAGGTTTGTGAGGGGAAACACTAGAGGGGCTGGGGGCTGGGGGTGGGGGAGCTGGGGTTGGGGGGAAGGGTGATGTGCTCTTGTGATGTAACAAGAAATACCTATTTTGTCTCTGTCTCCAGCTCCTGGAACAGAGCGCCTATTTCCTTGGATTTTCCTGGGTGAAAGGAGAATCTTTTTTATTGATTTGAGAGCCTTGGTACTTTAGAGCTCTGGTTATAGAGAAGAAATTCTAGGACAGGTGCATCCTGGCTAGGAGGACCACAAGTGACCTGAAGCCAAATTACGTGAGGAAGAGGCAATGTGACCTAGGGAGTGTGGCTCAGAGAAGAGAAAGCTCAAAGAGAAGCAGCTTTGAGTATTTGAGGATCCAGGTATTTGCTGTGTAGTGTTTAATCTGATGGCTTGGTCCTAGTGTGACCTACATTTGTTCAATATGGAAGGGCTCTTAAATCACAAGAGAAACAAACTTAGCTCCCTGTAAGGAAGCAATTTCACATGTTGAGAACAGGTTTCCCAGGGAGGTTGTGAACAGGTGGGGAGATTATCTGAACTGTGAGCACCTCAGTTTCATCATTGATAGTCACAGCACCTGCATTACAGGTAACAGAAACATGAATTTGAGGTTTTATAACTGTAAGCCACAGTTCTCATTATTATCATGAATAATGATAATAATATCAATAATAAAGGTCTTTATACTACAATTCTATACTTGAATCTGAGCTGTAGGCCGCAAGAGAGAGGTCCTACAATTTCTGCGATCCTCGGGATCCAAACTCTTGCGGGTTTCATCATCAAATATAAATGACTTTCAGTGCAGGGATCGGAGTTTATTCAGGCAGAAAACAGCCCCCTGATGCTATCTCTTCTACTTTTCTCCTGAACTTTTCATGCAACTTGGCACTTGTAAGGCTATGGATTAAAGAATATATAATTGTATTATTTTATTAAGGAGTGTCATGAAAATTCTGGGGGTACCAAAAGATGTATACACATTTTAAGAGAGGTTATTTATGTATTACTTTCTGAAGTCAAATTGAATTATAGTAGCAATGCGTAGCATAATGTTCACACAAAAGATGGCATTAATCATGTAAAAACTAGCGTCCCTATGTGACAGGAATGAGCAGAAAAGCTTTTTCTCTTAAAATGAGTATGAATTTTTTTTGGCACCTTCTATGTATTTTAACAAAGACTGTAAGTTTGGGGAGCAGTGATGTGTGAGCTATAAATCTAAATCTTGCATAGGGTATTTACCGTATATACTCGAGTATAAGCGGAGTTTTTTTTGGCACAAAATTTGTGCCGAAAAACCTGAACTCGGTACCAATTTTGTGCCAAAAAAACTCGGCTTATACTCGAGTATATATGGTATGTGCCTTAGAGAAATGAAGTTTACGTCTTTGAGCCTCAGTTTCTTCACCAGATACATAGAGTCAGTGCAGGCGGCCTGCAGGCTTGTTGTAAAGACTGGACATCTGGTAGATACTAGATAGCTGGTAGTTTTGTTAGTAAACTACCAAGGGACCACTGTAAACCTCTATTGTCATTAAATTTATTATAATATGACTATTACAGAAAACACATCATTAAACAATTATCTTTAATACTGTGACAATTTTAAAACTTTAGGTTATAGTCTTTAAGAACATATATTGTTGATATGACATTTCCAGTCAAGTTGACTTTTTATTTTCATAGTTCGTATGTATTTCATACCTGTTGAATGTAAGAAATAATTTGATATTTTGAATTATGTTTTAAATTTTTATACCACTATTTTTATCACAAAAGCACCTTCAAAAACACATTGTAGAAATTAAAATTCATTAAATAATGTAAGCATTTAACTGAATTAAATAGCTTAGTTGTTAAACTACATTAAATCATTATAATCTGATTATCTAAACATGTGGATGCTTTTAAATGTCACATACAGACACTTTTATCATAATTGCTAATTAAATTAATAATTTTTAAAGAACCCCAAATGTTATTATCAAGCTGTATTATAATAGTTAAAATGAGTCATTTTACTTGAATGACCCTTAAGGATCTCTAAGGAATAGTAGGCTTTTTTATTATCTTTGCAATTATAATATTTATTAAGAATTCAATTAACTTTAATTGTCAAAGCTTAACCTATAATGGACTCAGGCAAATAATCTATTTTATTACCTATATTTTATTAACTGTTGTTTTGTATAAAATCAATGAAGGTATAAAAATGCAGAGTCTCTGAAATGTGAAAGATAAAAATATAATGGCAGCAAAGAAGGTAAAGCTGAAACGTTATACAATGCCAAAGTGGATGTCCAGAGACTACCACAGCCAACATATTTCTATTGACTTAATTTCCAGAGAAAAGAATCAATTAATTCAAGAACAGTGACTATAATATGTTATAGAAAGTGTTTCAAAATGAGATTATACCTCTAACAACTTGCAGTGGAGCTGAGAACGTTGTTTATGTTTCACATAGTATAATGAATTGCGTAAGTACCTAAGCTACTTTACCAAATGTGTGTATGAACCAGCTTTCATCTGCTGTTCCACTACTTTGTACAAATAATGTTTAAAATCTTCATTTCTTGGTGGAATAAGTCCAGTACCTTCTACCAGATACTCTGAAATTACGTGAGTATAAAAGTCATACTCAATGCTCGCACTACTTAATCATGCTCTGAGGGGCCAGGCGTATTTGGGCTTTTGTGCCTCGGAGGCTTTATCTTTGAAGGTTTCTTTCACTGCTGTCTTTTGTTGTCTCCAGTTGGACCTGCTGAAGGATCATCCATTTCTTCCTGTCCTGCCCGGTAATTCTGCCCTGTAGTTCCGTCACCGGACTCCCCTGTTCTACCAGTTTTCATTTCCTTCTATTTCTGTATCTCATTGCTTCCCTGGTATCATCTCAGTCCTTAATTTGCAGGGATACCACTTGTCCATTTTCTTTCTACTCTTTAATCACTTAATTTTCTAGCCAGCTGCCTACCTTGATGGTCACCTGTCATGTAGATAACAGTTTCCAATGTATTAAAAGCTTGAAAGTTGCTAAGTCCTTTGGAGCCAATAAAAACAAAAACCATTATCTTTTCCTTATTTTGAGCTTAAATATTTTTATTACACATTTAGAAACATACAGATACATTTTCATAATAAATTCTTTTTTCTCATAAGCTTGAGTATATGATTATACTCTAAAAAATATTTTTCAATGACTTGATAATGTAAGTTTCTAGTCTAATACAAAAATAAAACTTCTCATGACTTCTGGAGCTAAACTTCAAACGGAGAAGGCAAAAATTTGAAACGATAAACATATGGGCAGAAATTCTTAACATTGTTTACTTACAATGGAGTGTTTATTGTACCTGAATATAGAGGAAGAATATAAAATCCAGGGAAGACGGGATGGGGCTATTCAAGAAATGAGCCTGGATGATAGACTAACTTGGAAATAAATAAATTAATTTGTAGCAATATTTTTTGAATACTTGTGTAGGTAAAGAGGATACCATGTGTCTGGATTCTCATGAGTTGGTACCCAGTATACCACTGCACAGGCACTAACTTTACAGGAGTGCTCTGGAGCATGAAAAACATTGGGAATTGCAGGAAGTTTTATTTCATGCCATGTCCTTCATCAAGTTGCAACTGGAAGCACATGTAAGTTTAATTTTAAAATGATATATACATACTTAATGATAGTTAGATATTTAAATGATTTCTGAAAGAGAAAGCTTCTTCCTAAATAAAATAGAATTAATGCGATATGCTCAGTTAAGTTCCTGTTTTAAAGTTAGCAGTGTATCTCAGATTTATGCAACAATTTGCCTCCAGCACTTTTCTGGGTAACAAACATCAGTACGGCCAAATGTCATTTCATTCCACTGTTGTGTCAATAACAAATTAATATTTTAATAAAGTTTCTGAAAAAGTGTGAAGCTTTTCCTTGGAATTATTTTGTTTATAAAAGAAACCACTTTAAAAAATAATATCATAGTCCCACAAGACACATTTTGAAAAGGCATAAAATCTGCAGGGGTCGTAATGCAGGGTTGCATTTCTGGTCAAGTATGTAAGTTCTTCAAATTGCTAAAGATCAAACCCCAGTGGTTACCACACTCATGTACCAAAGCATTTATTTATGTTTTGAGTTATTGGGATGTCCTGTTTCTGAAGTTATGATTCTTACTGTAGTTATAAGTTTTGATAATTTTAACATGGCAACAGGTTAACAAATTATTATTGATATGGGCTTTTCAATTTGTACTTTTTTTTTTTTTTTTTTTTTTTTTTTTTAGACAGAGTCTCCGGGTGTGGCCCTGGGTAGAGTGCTATGGTGTCACAGCTCACAGCAACCTCAAACTCTTGGGCTTAAGTGATTCTTTTGTCTCAGCCTCCTCAATATTTTGAAATTTCCCTGAAGCCTCACTTATTTTACTTTTGTCCCTGAATGTTTGACTCCCTGTTTACATTTAATTATGAACTTTTCAGCAAAGAACACTATGGATCCAATGTAAATGTTCAATATATTTGCCTGCAGCTTGCACTGCAGGCGCCCACCACAATGCCTGGCTATTTTATTTTTTGACTCACCTCATGAAAGTGCCTCAAATTTACTTCATTTATTTTTCACAGGAAGGATCTATTGTGTGATTTGTTTGCCAGATTTTTGCTTCTTGGACTATTACTTAAATATTGGAAGGAAATTCAGAAAACCAGGGTTGTCTGAGTATTCTAAGCAAAGTAAAGGAGAGAATGGGGAGTGCGGAAAGCCAGGGAGGAGAGAAATTTATAGCAGGAGTAATCATCTCCTAGCACTAATCATTTGTTACTTTGCATTTTTGCCTACTATTTACTTGTAAAATAAGGATTTATTTCATTGTGAGCCCAGAGAGAGGACGCTCTTCTTCAGGGATTCCTGTCATTCGCTTAGTCACTCTGACTTCCAGTGAGACCAGTTATTCTGGGTTTGAAGTGGGGTGACTTTTGCAGCCCCCACTAATATTTGGTAACATATTAGATAAACAGAAATAGGTTGGAAAATGGCTAGGGCCATTAACCGTCATATTTATGACCTTTTCAGAAACTGTATACTATATTGAATAAGACCTTGTTTGAGAGTTGGCGAGGTGACATCACAAGACCTGCCCCGGACCCTTTCATGACAAAAGGGGATTTATTTGTAGTGTCTCTAAGTTGATGGAAAGGCACCACTTCAAATACAATAGTTTGAAATTTCCCTAAAGCCTCACTTATTTTACTTTTGTCTCTGAATGTTTGACTCCCTCTTTACATTTAATTATGAACTTTTCAGCAAAGAACACTATGGATCCAATGTAAATGTTCAATATATTTGAGATAAATGAGACTTAGACACTAGGAAAAGATTGTTCTTTAATACCTACTCTTTGAAGAATGGTATACATGTCTTATAGTTCCTTGCTTCTTCATGAAACACAAGTGTCCTCGGACTTCTAAAACTAGCTCATGTGTTTTCATGTTTATAAGCACGACCTACTTGGTGCATGTAATACGGGATTTAAAAAAAATGTGTGGGATACAAACTGAAAGTGGGTTAATTAAAATACAGTATTCACCATGCAAAGACATTAAACACTGCTGATGGTGCCTTTGGAGAGCAGTCTTTCAAGTGATGATCTAACTTTGGCAGACAGATTTTCTGGCAGCTTCTGTGGTCAGGAGCAGCCTCCCTCAGGGTTGTCAAATACTGAAGCCTCCAGCAAATATTGAGGTTGGAATTGATAATTTCCTAAGGGGAGTGTTCATCTCTCTTCCTTGGTGTGTCACATGGTATATATCTTTCTCTAGTAATGTCTCTGAGGATAACAGTCATAAATGCTTAATGGGGCTTGTGTCTTGAGTATAAAAAGAAAAATGTGCCTATTAACGAAATGCAAAAAGAGAGGAAGTGGTTGAAATAGGAACCTGGGAAATCACAGGGTCTTTTTACGCTGATGAGCAAGTGATTACCGAACGCTGAGTTGAGCCCCTTGGAGCTGGTGCACAGCATCCAGGTCGTAAACCAGGCCCAGCTCTGTTGAGCACTCTAAGGTGACCAGGAACTATACATACAGATTCAATACTATTTTCACTCCTTTGTGGAACTAACTGTGCACATTATTTATACGTCAGAAAAAATCTAAAATCTGAATGAATCTCTCAAAGTTGTTTTCTTCATACCTCAGGATTACTGAAAAATATAAACAGAATTTATGCAAATAAAACTACCTAACATTGGATTTTCTATAAATGTAGTTTTATAAAATGTAATTAATATGTTTTAAGATATTTGTCAAGTTTAAGGAAATGGATTGTTTTATTGTTAAAATTTACATATAGGTTTGTATTATATGATTGCAGTAAAAAAGTGCTATTCAGAATGTGGAATAACGAAGTCTGTTCTGAGTGTCTTAGTGGTACTGGAAATCACCATGTGCTAGCATTAGGCCCCTGACGTGTCTTATAAAAATTGGAAGCTAGTTTGGACTGCACATTTGTCTTCATAATTCTCACTGGCATCATGGAAGGGATAGGTATGACATTTTAAACCAAGTTCAAGGAAGAGAATTTTCAAAAGGCTATGCCCTCTCAGGAGGATGAAAAACATTATCAGCCAGTTCTTTGGAATTCCTCTTATTAAGGCTTGGAATCTACATCCACTCCCTTTGAACTTAGGCAAACCTTCTACAAAATAGAAGGTAACCATTATATGGTATGCGACTTTGAGACTCTATTAGAAACTAGGACATTTGTTTTGTGAGATTTCACTTGTCGTCTAACAAATTCAGTCTATCTAGGCCACCATGTGCAAATTTTGCTTGTAGAGATGATAGATGATTGATAGATAGATAGATGGCAGAAGGATATAGAGAAGATAGATAGATGGATTATAGATAGAAGATAGATGATAAACAGATTAATTAATAAATTGATAGTGGATAGACAGTGATGTTCATGGGGCCCCAGCTGTTCCAGCCCCTGAGTTCTTCAATCCTGGCAGGTGAATGAAGAAGTATTCAGAATAATCCATCCCTAGTTATCATCTGGCTGTGCTGCTTAGAAGACCTTAGGAGAGATCTGGTTAGCGGAGTCATGTCGAACCCCAGATGTATGTTGAAAATAAATGTTTTTCACTGTTTGGCCCCTGTTGAGTTGTAGCTAAGGTTACATAGCAACAGATGACCTCTTGTGCCCCATCTAAACGGAAGCTTTTCTCAAAGCTTTCCTACTCTGAGCCTTCACATCAGAGTGAGAACAATACAAGGCGGCCTAGCACCAGTCACTTTAGCCTCAGGCTTATTGTTCCTCTGATTGCCATGTTATCTTGGCTTGAACGGTAAGTTATGTGGTCACACTACTAGCTAAATACAGATTTATTGCCTACAAGGACAATTCTTTTATAAAAAAAAAAAAAAAAACATAAACCAGTATATGCCTAAAAGAGGTCATGCATGTAAGGACCAGAAAGTGCCTCACAAAACTCAAATGAGAAGCACAGAGTGAGGCTCCCACGGACTGGACATAATACCCAGGCTCTGGAAGGTAGGTAGGATGTCCGCTCACCCTTCATTCTGGGCTACTTGGAATCGAGTGAGCATCTTGCTCTTCTTCTTCCCCTCACTTTACCCTGTCTCTGCAGATTGGTCTTACCTGGGTCTGTAGCAGTTGAGTTATTGTCTATCCCCAGTGCCTGCAATGAAATGTAACTCGTCTCTATGTCCAATTCCAACCTCCCAGCTGGGAAAATCCATTATAACCCGCTTGGCTCAGGTGTGTCTGCCTTTTGCCCAGTCAGTGAGGTTCAGAGAATTAGGATAATGTACTTGTAGCAGAACTATTTTCTGAGTAGGAGAAAGGGATAATTTTCAGAAAAGGAATGTGGAGAGATGTTTACTGTGGTTGTCACCAGAGGAGACTAGATAAATAAAAGATCTGATATTTGTTCCCCATCTGAGACATAGTCTTAGATGATTCATATGGTAAAGGTATCTTATGCCTTAGGGTTTGGGAAATCCATGATTTTGGACATTTTTTCTCAAACCCTACATCAGAAAAACACAAAGACTATATAAGCACAAAGTCTCCCTGATTAATTAAAACCTGACAGAACAAGGATGTCACAGAATTAAACAAGATAAAAGGAAATTCATGGCGAAGGATGAGGGTGCACTAAATTCCATAAGGACACTTTTCAGATGGAAATAAAAGACATGTTTGGAAGGAGCAAAGAGTAAAAGATGACTAGCTAATTCAGTAAATTGTATATTCGAGATTTCTGCTGAAGCTTTTCTTCTAAAGCTGCCTGCCCACCATTTTCAAAAGCCTTCTACAAGTGTGTCTACCGCCTCCTGTAAGGTTTTTTTAATTGTCAAAAAAACTAATATTGTATCTTATTTTTCTTACTAATACATGGTCTAATACATGTTATCATGGTCTTACAGATGAGAAATGGAAGCCCCCAAAAGTGAAAGAGCATAGTCACAGAGTTTAGTGTGACAACCAGCATTGTAGTGTGGCCCTTTGATTCCTGGCTTAGCTGTAGTTGGTGGTCAGTGGCATATATACTGGGTGTTCCTCTTCTTCTTGACTGACTTTTAAAAGATAATATACAGTATATAAAATATATAGATATATCAAATCACATTTTAATAACTCTTACAAATACTAGTGTGATTTTCTTTACTCTCCCAGGATGGAAATAGAATTTTGATTAGTAGTGAAGTCAGTTCTGTACATCACTTTATTTATTTGTAAAATGAATCATTTTTTTGAAGCTGGTGCCTCAAACACATAGCATGGAAAAAGAGCACTCTGAACTAATGTAACACAGACTGGCTGAAGACCATAGAGAGAGAGCAAATACAAAGTGAAACACACGTTCATACAGTGTTCACCCTGGGTTTACTATTTCAAATCAAGGTTTTAAGAAATATGCAGTCAAGTTTATGATGGTATAAAACTGTCGCTTTGAGTCTGTTCTGGAATATTTAGAGAGTTAATGATTTAGGACTGGTTTTTGTAAGCAGGTCATTACTTACTCCCCACAGATGATTTCACCACCACAGTGTGTTAGAAATTCTATAGAGCAGGTGAATTTGACAGTAGCCTTCTGGAATTTTTTTTTTTTTTTAATTTTGTGCATCTTTGGCAATTTAATCTTTAGCAAAACAGTGATTATTATTATTTCACATAATGTTAGCTACTTTTTTCTTCTTTTCAATGGCAGGTAAATATTATTAGGGATTCTTCTGTCATTTTTTAAGTTCAAAAGTATGGGGTAAGCTGCCACGGTGGGCCAGGGAAAATATGTCCTCCATAAAAGCAACAAAAAAACTATCACAAAGCTGTCAAAACCAACTTTTTCATAACTTTGGAGACTAATCAGAGGCTTCCAACAACCCAAGGAGCATTTATTCAGTAATGAAAGCTGAATCTCAGCGAACACTGAACCTTGTGGCATTGTGACTTGTTACTTCCGTACTCTTCTCTCTAGCCCTGCACCCACCCATTTAAACCAGCAGCTTCAGGGCCACTGGAGGGTGCATATGGGTTCAGAGCTTCCTCAAAAACCCCATTTTTAGAGAATTAGAATTCTTTGAAATATCTGTCTGTTCAATGGAAATTGCCACCCACAAGACTTGTTTTTATTTGACCTGATTGAGAATAAGCTCACTACCACTACAAACCCTTTTCCTGGGTCCTTTGTAGGAAATAACCAGCAACAATTATTTAGCATTGCCACAATCATGACAAACAGCAGGCTGACCAAAACACTTAAAAGGGAAAGCCGGAGAATAAAAGCATAATAGAGTTCAGAAGTTCAAGAGTGTACTTGGGAAAACTGTGACTTATTCTTGGAAGCTAGAAGGCATGGACGTGTTCAGTGCTGTGGGAATGCACAGAAAACATCTGAGAGGACCTGAATCTCTTTTCTAGGGAACTCCAGCTTTCCACAACCCAAAGAGTGGAGTAAGGGAAGATGTAAACTGCCTGCCAGAGCACAGTGAATGTCTCAGCACATGCTTAAGGCACCCTAGCCAGGGAATTATTGTTTCAGGCCATTTAAGCAAATAGGTTCAGTCATTAGCTGACCACAGAGACAACTGAGCAGAGATTTCAGTGACCACACATGGTAAAGAATATAAGCATCGCAGATTCAGGAAAGTAATGAAACCAGCATATGACAGTTTCATGCAGTAACATCAGTCTACACTGATTCCCAAAATATCCACACTTTATTATTTATAATGTTCATTGCTATGGTTTGAATATTTGCCTTCTCCAAAACTTGTGTGCAAATTTAGTTGCTATTTGTTAAGAAGTGATTGGACCACTTGATCCAACCAAGAAAGGATCAGTGCTGTTATCACATCAGTAGATTTTTTCTTGTAGGAGTGGCTCCGTATAAAAGGGCACATTCAACCCCTTCCCCCACCTCCTGCCAATGTACACTGTGGAAAGATGCAGCAAATTTCTGTTTTCTATAAATTAACCAATCTGTTTTTATTGTTACAGCCCCACAAACCAAACTAAGATACGAAGTTTTCTACAAAAATCATGAGAGATGCAAAGAAACTAGAAAGTATGATTCATGTAGAGAGAAAAAGGCAGTCAGTAGAGACCATCTCTGAGAATGCTCAGACATTAGAGTTACTAAAAAGAGATTTTTACATAAACTATTATAAACATATTCAAAAACTAAGGAAAATCATTTCAAATAACTAAAGGAAAGTATGAGAGTTGTCTCTCACCACAGAGAGAAGAAAAATAGAGAGAAATTACAAATGAAAAATGTCTGGAGCTGACAAGTACCATAACTGAAATCATATACATATATATACAGGGTGGCCATAAAGTTTGTGTGCAATTTATAACGTGAAAGAAACGATTTTAAAAGGCACATGAACTTTATGGACACCTTGTATATACTAGAATAAATCAACAGAATTTTTGAATTGGAAAAAGAAATCAGTGGATTTAAAAATAGATCAGTTGGTGGGATTACACCTATGGTGCATCTTCAAGGGTACATGTGAAATTTAGTAAATATAGAATATAAATGTCTTAACACAATAACTAAGAAAATTCCAGGAAGGCTATGTCAACCAGTGTGATGAAAATGTGTCAAATGGTCCATAAAACCAGTGTATGATCACATTAATGTACGCAGCTATGCTTTAATAATAAAAAATAAAATAAAAATAAAAATAGATCAGTTAAGATTATCCAGTCTGAGGTGGAGGAAAATAATGAAGAAAAATGAATAGACCCTAGGGGACCTGTGGGACACCATCAGTATGCCAGAATACCTGAGGAAAATCACAGAAGAGAGGAGAGAGAGAGGACAGGGAGAAGACTGGAAAAGTAACTTCTAAAAACATCTTGAATTTGATGGAAGATATTCATCTACATACTCTTCAAAACTCAGAATGTGACTGTGTTTGGACAAGGCCTTTAAGGAGGTAGACTAAAATGAAGTCATAAGGTTGGTCTAAAATACAGTCTTACTGGTATTTTTATAAGACCAGATTTGGACACATATTGTGAGTGTCATGGTGGATTCACACACATGGAGGAAAGACCGTAAGAGGCCACAGTGAGCTGGCAGCCCTCTATAGCCAGGAAGAGGCATCTGGAGGAATCAGACTGGCCAACATCTTGACCTTGGACTTCTGGTTTTCAGGACTGTAAGAAAATAAGTGCTGTTATTTAGACTACCCCATCTGTAGAATTTTGTCATAGCATCCCTGGAAAACTAACGTTAACCCAATACTCCTAAGTAACGACTGTATCAAAGGGGAAGTCACAAGTGACATTAGAAAATGCTTTTTGGGCAGCACCTGTGGCTCAAAGGAGTAGAGCACAGGCCCCATATACTGGAGGTGGCCGGTTCAAACCTGGCCCCAGCCAAAACTGCAAAAAAAGAAAGAAAGAAAGAAAGAAAATGCTTTTTGATGAATGAAATAAAGATACAAGATGCTAAAAGACTTAAGATGTAACTAAAGAAGTTTTTAGAGGAACATTTATGACTATTCCTATCATTATTTTTCAAAATTTTTAAAGATAAGTTTTAGGTTCACAGAAAAATTGAGAGGTCTCCTGTACAATGCTGCCTCGACACACACCTGCCTCCCTCTTACGGCATCCCCCTGAGAGTGGTACATTTTTCACAGTTGATAAACCTACACTGATGCATCATAATCCCCCACAGTCCCTATAGATATAAGTGGCTCAGTTTAAAAAACAGGAATATCTTAAATCAATAACCATTTTATACATTCCAAAATTGGAGAAAAGAGGACGAAATACACAATGCCTGCAGAAGCAGTGATATAAAGATTTAAGTAGAAATAAGTAAAATACAGAGAAAAAATAATAATAAAAGCAAAACTTGGTTCTTCGAAACGATCAACACAATTGAAAAATTTTTAGCTAAATTGACCTTCCCCACGAAAACCCAAATATCTCAAATTACTAAAATCAGGAATGGAACGGATACAGCAGTTTCCTCATAGCTGTGTTTTGCTCTCCATAGTTGTAGTTACCTGTGGTCAACCATAATCCAAAAATATGAAATGGAAAATTCTAGAAGTAACTTATTTATACATTTTAAATTTTATTCCAATCTGAGCAGCATAGTATAAACTCAGCATTCTTCTCCATCCCCGCTAGGTTGTGAAGCATCCCTTTGTCCAGCACATATGCTGTGTAAACGACCCCAATATTAGTCATAGGCTTGATCTGCTCTCCACACCAGACCAGTAACATCATCATGGCTCAGTGACCCAGGATCACCCAGAGAAGATGACCCTGTTTCTGACATATCCTTAGGAGCCCAATAGTAGCCCAGCATTCTATCACTGTGAACACCATCTCATCATACAGGCATTTTGTTGTCCCACATCCTTATAAAAAGGATAAGAAAGGACAATAAGGTATTTTGAGAGAGAGAGAACAGTCACATAATTTTTATTACAGTAAATTTGTATAGCTGTTCCATTTTATTAGTATTTTTGTTAATCTCTTCCTGTACCTAATTTGTGAAAACTTTATCGTGAGTATCTATATATAGGAAAAAAGCATAGTGTATACAGAGTTTGGTTCCATCTGCAGTTTCAGGGATCGACAGAGGGTATTGAACCTTATCCTCCACTGGCAAGGGGGAGTTTACTGTACATTACAACCAAACTTTTAGAAGAAAAATGGATTAAAATGTAATACTTTTAAAATTGTGTGGCAATAAATTAGATAACCCACATGACATGGAAAAATTTCTAGAAAGACATAAATTACCAACAGTGATCAAGATAAAGATAGAAAACTATAATTGGTGGGAGGGATAGTAGGGGATAATATGGGGACCACAACTATGGAGCACATTGCAAGTACAAGTTGGTTCTGTCATGTGTGGAACACAAATGTCCTAATGCTATAATTGGGTAAATGAGATGAAAGCTATACTGATTAGTATGATGTGTGCACTCCAATTTGTACAAATAATCAACACACTGAAATGGGCATAAATGTATTTATGATCTATGTACAAAAGACTTAGTAAAAAAAAAAAAAAAGGAAGTCCTTCCTTATCATACTTAGAATTGATGAACCATTTAGAACTAAAAATTATGGGCCACTCTAAGTTTGAATAATTTGATTGATTTGGCCAAGTAATTACCTTGTCTATACTCTGGCTGAATAACAAAGAGGATATGTGTGTGCATGGGCATGTGTGCATAAAATCTCTTTATGTAAAAGTAAGAAAAAAAAAAAAAAAGAAAACCATAATTGGCTTGTAACAAGTAAAGATTGTATTAGTAAAATCTTCCCACAAAGGAAATGCCAGGCACAGATGACTTCATGGGGGAATTCTTCCAAATTATTAAAGAAGAATTAATACTAATTTTCATAAATGCTTTCATAAATTTGAACAGGAGGGAATACAGCCTAAAAGGTTCTATGAGGCCAGTATTACTCCAATACCAAACGAAACAAAGATATCACAATACAAGAAAGAGACAAACTCGTGTCTCCCATGTACACAGATGAAAAAATCCACTGCAGAGTGCAATGAACCCAGCAATACCTACAAAAAATCAGAACCATAATAAAAGGAGTTTTATTCCAGGAATGCTAAGTTGTTTCTACATATAAAAAATCATCAAAAAAATTCAGCATGTTAGTAGAATGAAGAATAAAATTCAAATTGTCTTCTTAACAGATGAAGGAAATGCATGTAAAAACGTAAGATTCTTTCTAAACATACTCAGTAAGAAAAATCGTGATGAAGTTGTTCACTTTTGTACTGGGCATCCACCAAAACCCGCAGCTAACATACTTCATGGTGAAGCATCGGAAACTTTCCCATTGGAGTGAGACAAACATCTGCTCTCTGCCTCTGTGTGATGCTGAAGGTTCTAACTAGGGAAACTAGTAAAGGAGGAGTTCCTTTTTAGGGGCAATGAAAATATCCTTAAGATTGTACAACTCTGTGACTCCATTGAAAACCAGTGAATAGTAAATCTTATGTTGTATGAACTATATACCTGTCAAGCTGTTGTTATAAATGCATGACAATTATTTCCATTCCAAAACTTTATATTAATTTAATCCAATCTGTCCTTTGCTTCTAAGATTTCTTTTTCCTTGCTTTTTTTTTTTGTCATAGATTTTCTGCATTTTGCTATTTTCTCTGCATTTTTACTTTCTACAAAAAAAAAAAGACATTGGCTCTCCTTATTATGAGGGAATTTTTTAAAAATTATATTAATACTTAGGAAGTATGTGATACAAAATGAATAGTGTATTATTTACTCTTTGTTGGGATCTGCTCTGGCAATCATGTGCTGGGTAAGAGTCTACCTAGCTTAATACCTGAGAACGTGAAAACTGACTACAGTTTTCTGAGTGCAAATTCAGTCCTACCATTCACTAACTGTGTGACCTGGGGCAAATTCCCATCGTCAGTATCTCCACTTGCAGAATGAGGGTGATGATACAGTGTCTTAACACTGGGCACACAGACTGCAGTCATGACGTGCCAAGGAAGGAAGGGGGTCCCTATAGCTCAGCCCAGATGCTCTTCTGAGATCCTTGGAGTTCAGGGTTCACCCCAGGAGTGTGAGCAAATCTGAAATTAATGGATCCTGTGCTCTGTTTTAGGTCATCTCAGGTCTTAATTAGAATGAGATTATCTGTTCTTTTCCTTGTTACTTGCCAAAAGTAGAGTGCATATTCTTTGGAAGGAGATAACATTATCCATAGATCCTGTAATTTTTAAAACCACAATATCTAGTATTCAATAAATAAAATAATAACATCAATAATAACAGGCAAACTAAGATATAGGACTGAGACACCATAAGCAATCAAAACTCACAGGTGAGGCAGAAAATAATGTTATCAGATTTAATTTTATAATAACTCTAACCATTACTCACAAAAACACTGACAAAATCTTTCACTGAAGAACTGAAATCTCAGTGAAAGTATTAAGAGAAAGTTTTCTAGGACTGGAACATAAGGTGGCTAGGATAAAATTGAATTTATGGGTTTAGAAATTGATTATCTATTGCTGAACAGGATTGCCCTCTGCAAATAGGTCAGTAGGAAGTATCCAGAGTAATGTATTGAGATAAAACAGAGGAAGGGCCTGAGAGATCTGGGGAGCACAGTGAAGATGCCGACTGTGTCAGCGTTACCCTTGGAGGGGAGAAGGGATGAAATGGGCTACAAGCAACATGTGAAGAGGTAAATGGTAATTGATTTTCAAGACTAATTCAAGATACTCAGCCAAAGATTCAAGAAGCACTACCAGCCCTCTACTGTGTGATTGTGATATCAATGGTCCTCTGTCTTCTCCATTCTCTTTTTTATTTCTCCTCTGCTGCACTTCCTAGGAGAGTGCTGAGCACATGAAAGAACTCTCTAAACACTGGTCGTGTTGGTCAGGACTGCACACATGGATGGGGAAGGGAGACCCTGGCAGTGGGGACCTGGAACTAGGTTTAAACCCTTCAGGTGTTAGAACCAGTTCTGAGGAAGTTGGATAGGAAGGAAGAAATCTCAATGCCATTGCCGAAGTGATATGAAATGAGTTTTAACTGTAGGGAGTATGTTCAGTGAGGGTAAGATGGCCTCTGCCACCACTCGCTTCCACAGTGTACCTAATTAGTGTACAGTTCTCTTGCTAAGTCTAGAAACCCACTATAGCCCTGACACCATGCCTGCGCCTTAGTTGTCGTCTTTGGTAGGAAGGTGGCTGTCAGAGTCTTGCACGTCCCATCAGCACAGGTGGACCTGACCCAAATCAGAAGCAGCCATTACAGTGTGACTGAGCCACTGACCTGGATGACGATTTCAGTCAGAGCCTCTCCGGGGCTTCAGGACCCTACGTGCAATGTCTTATGAATTGTTCCTTGCCAGGCTGGGAGGCGAACAAGCTAGACAGTCCTTGAGACACCAATTCTGAAGCTGCTTCCTCTTCCCAGTGTCATGATCTGGAAACATGTGGGTTGACGGACATGTCCTCAGCAGACTGCATTTAAGAATCTGGTGACAGGGCCCAGGGATAGAGCCCTGTTAACTGATTTAATGTGCAGCGAGGGTCAAGAACATTACCCAGACTTGGACTCTGACCTGACTCCTTCTCTACCCCACTGAAGCCTCGAAGACCTCCTGTCTGATGGCCCCAGTCACTTGAGACCTACATGAGGGAGGTCCTTGTCAGTACCTATTTATGGAGAACAGAGAAGACACTGTTCTGGGGAGACTGTGGTGCACACAGCAGTGGGGACCAGATCCTCAAAGGTAAATAAACAGGAAAGGATCATCCATTAGTCCTCAACTTTACCACTCACCCTGTTGTTCCAAATGAGGCAGAGGGAATTTTATGAGGTTGTAAAATTCTAGTAGTTTCTCTCAAAAATGGCTTTAGGGGACCATCTGTGCCAGAATCCCCTGAAGTGTTTTTCTTTTTTTTTTACAAATTTCACTAATTTAAATCCCACAATAAAACTACTGAATCAGAGTAACAGAAGGTAGGATTAGGACATGATTCTAATCGGGCTAGACATGGCTCCCAAGGGTGCAAAAGTTGGTTCTTGGCTGAGAAAAATATTGGATGAAAAAATGGTTTGTTACCTTCAATTATGGGTCATAATCCATAAGCAGATGTCCAGAATGCTGGTGGCCCTGCAGTTCCATGGGGGTGGAGGGAGGCAATAATAAAAAATACATTGACAAGCCCTGAACTAGGAAAATATATTTAAATAAAATCCTCCAGTGGTTCTTATATATCCTGAAATTTGAGCTCTACTTAGTCTAAGGAAAGCTGTATTTCAGCAGCGCTTCTGTGCAGAGACATTTCTTTGGTGTTGATAACCTAATTTTTACATCCCTGCTTGTCTTCATGATTGACATATAAATGAGATAAGATCAAATGTTTAAAGGATTTCTTATAGAACTATCAACTCTGTGGAAATTCTCACATATACATTTTTAGATATCATCATTGATGGATCCATAATTATTTCAGGAGGGAAAATAACACTGACTTGATTTATTGTTGTTACTATTCATTGTAACTTTTTATATTTAGAAATAAAATCGAACCTAGAGAAAAGTTTCTGATAATGCAAAGAACTCTCACATGCTGGGTAACCAGGTTTACCAGTTATTAACATTTCACAACATGTGATTCATCCTTCCCTCTGTCTTAGAAAAGGTTTTTTTCAGGGCTTAAAATGGACAAAATTTAGAACCCAGTTGTTTTGTTTTAGTCTTCCTTCTTCCTTTCTTCTCAATTTTACCTGTAAAATCTTTGTGAGTGTGAGAGCCACGCTCTCATAGACTATGGGACTGGAGGGGATGTCCACACCAGCTGATCTGATCCCTGAGGAACTTACAGAGCCACTGTGGTGATGCTGTAACCAGAAACACAAACTGCACGGTGGTTGCCGGGTGACTGTTGTGTTTGGTTATTGTTGGTGATGGGGGGACAGGTGCATAGTCTGTTAAAGCCCCACACCAAAACTTCAGGATGTATTTTACTGCATTTTTTTTACCCTAGTAGCTGAAGATTTAGAGATTTATTGCTTCTTTTTAAATATCAAATCATGTCCCCCTGCCCAGACATCTTGAGGGAGCTCTGCTGCAGCTTGCTGACGAAGCCACAAATACACAGTCAGTTCTGAATCTGGTCCCCAGATGGCTAGTTTTCTTTAGGCTGTTTCCTTGCGGATTTTGTACTGACCGAAATACTCAGAGTTGTTTCACTTGGCCGACAATCCAAATTAAGTTATTACAAGCTGTGAACCTTTACCATTCCAAAGGTATTTTAATCTAAATTTAGGCAGTTTCCTATGAAACTAGTAATTTGGAAGTTATTAAAATAACTCCTGATTCCTTCTGGGATTTTGAAAGTTCGCCACCTCCGTGCTGTTTAGGGATGTGAAAACAGTCACTGTAGTCCTGGTGTGGTGCTTGAGTTCTAGATCCACTCACGCCTGTGGCCTTGCCCAGTGCATTAGAGCCTCAGTGTGCTTGTTAGCAAAACAGTGACAGTTGTGGTGTCTGTACTGTAGAGGTCCAGAGAGATATGAGAGAAAATAATTCTTATGTATGAGGCATTTAGAACAGTGTTGGACCCTATGTACTTAGAAAAGTCTTCAACATGTATTAGTTTTATAAAGATGTACTTCCTTTCCTTTTTCAAAATTCTTGTTATAAACCAACTGTTGTGCAACTGACATTTTCTTCTTAACACTTTAATATTTAGGTTCCTTAAAATGTCAATTTTTAGCCCACAGCAAAAGTCATAGAATTTAGCCCACACTATTGTTTGTATTTGCAAAACATGCGCTATTTCTCTGTTTTGCCAGTACCTAGTTTTGTGCATTGTGGCGGGCACCTGTCACAGCTACTCAAAAGGCTGAGGCAAGAGAATTGCTTAAGCCCAAGAATTGGAGGTTGCTGTGAGCTATGACACCATGACACTCTACCCAGGGTGACAAAGTGAGACTGGGTCTCAAAAAAATAAAAAGAATACTACATATGCTGTCTGGGTGCTGGTGGTCCTACAAGTTTTCTACCTTTGGGAATTTTTCTGTGACAATCTATTGAATGTTAGCAGCATCTAGATTATAAAAAGAATTAATCCCTTAACTAAAGAGAGAACAGTATCAAAGGCAAGACACTTGGTAAATGAAAAGATAGGGGCATGTTCCTATTGGGAAACTTCTTTCTGCGTTTGGACTGAGGCTGCTTTGATTTAAGGAAAGGCTGTACAGAAAGCACACAGAACACACTGGGTGGGGTTGGTTGAACTGTGCCTGTTGCCCTCACCTCATCTTCTGTGCCCACCATCAAAAAGGTTCCTCCTGGAGAGGGAGGGAGGAGTGACGACATCTGCTGAGACTCACGATTTCCTCTGTGATGCTCAGGTAGAGTAGGGGAAGATGGTAAGAGACCAGACATTGGAACATGTAAAATAATTGGGCTGCCACAGCAAGGAGGTACCTTCAGGCAACATTTCAGGCCACATACAAAATTAATGGAAAGACATCATGCCCCAAGGAGGTATGAGTTGGAGCCTGAGCATTTGGCACACTTTTGTGTTACAAAGAAATAAAAGACGTTGGTAACAAGAAGATATTGGCTTCATAGAGTGAGTTGAGGGTGAGGAATTCCCTCCTTGTTGTGGAATAATTTCTGTAGTATAGGCAGAATTTTACCAGTCCTTTGTAGATCTGGAAAACTTGGCTGTGACTGCATCTGGTATGGGGCTTTATTTTGTTGGAGGAATTTTTATTACTGCCTCAGTGTCTCTGCTCACTGCTGTTTTGTTCCATTTCTTCCTGACTGAGTCTTGGGAGTTTGAGTGTTTTCCAGGAATTTTTCCATTTCCTCTACATTTTTGAGTTTAAGTGTGTAGATATTTTCACAGCATAATATATACCCATGACATTTTACACATATGTGTTCTATATTGTGTTATCTCATTTTTCATGTCTGATTGAATGTATGTGGGTCCTGTCTCTTTCACTATTGATTAATCAAGCAAAGGTCTATCAGTTTTGTTTATTATCTGAAAGAAGCAACTTTTTGTTTCATTTACCTTTGGTTCTGTTGTTGTTGTTGTTTTTCCATTTTGTTTAGTTCCACTCTGACCTTATTATTTATTATTTCCTGCTGGGTTTGAATTTGGTTTGCTCTTTCCTTTCTAGTTTCTTGAGATGTCTCATTAGATTGCTAATTCGTAATCATTCTGTCTTTTTGATGTAGTCATTTAAAGCTATGAAATTTCCCCTGAGGATTGCTTTTGCATTCAGATTTTGATAGCTTGTGTTCCCTTTGTTGTTCAGTTTGAGGAACCTTTTGATCTCCATCTAAATGTTGTTATTGACCCAATAATTGCTCAGTACCAGGTTGTTTAATTTCCATTACTTTGGGTTGAACACAGGATTTCTCTTGGATTTTATTTCTGGTTTTATCCCTTTGTAGTCTGAGAAGATACATGGTATGATTATATCATTTTTTTTTTTTTCAATTTGTTGAGTTTTTTTTGTGGCCTACACTGTAATCACTCTTGGATATTGTTCAAGTGCTAATGAGAAGAATGTATATTCTCTAGTTTTGGGGTAAAATATTCTGTAAGTGTCTGTTAGGCCCATTATTTCTAGAGTCTCTTTTAAGATAGAGGGGAGAGAAGGGGGGAGGATGGGTGGAGGGAGGATAATTGGTGGGACCACACCTAGGGTGCATCTTAGAAGGGTACATGTGAAATTTACTAAATGTAGAATATAAATGTCTCAACACAATAACTAAGAAAATGCCAGGAAGGCTATGTTAACCAGCTTGATGAAAATATTTCCAATTGTATATAAAACCAGCACATTGTACCCCATGATTGCATTGATGCACACAGCTATGATTTAATAAAAAATAAATAAATAAAGAGCGGTGCTTGTGGCTCAAAGGAGTAGGGCACTGGCCCTATATACTGAAGGTGGCGGGTTCAGACCTGGCCCTGGCCAAAAACTGCAAAAAAGAAAAAAATAAGTAAAATAAAATAAAATAAAAAGACAAGTGTCTCTTATAAATATAGATGAAAATATTCTCAATAAATACTAGCAACCAAATTTAATAGCATATCAAATAAATAACCCATCTTGGGCAAGTAGGCTACATCTTAGGGATTCAAGGTGGGTTCAACATATGTAATTCCGTAAATATGATTCACCATATAAATATAAGGTGAAACAAAGAGGATATGGTCATCTCAAAGGATGCAGAAAAAGCTCTTGACAAAATTCAGCACCTTTTATGGTAAAAGCCCCCAGAAAACCAAGCATAGAAAGGAACATATCTCAAAATTATCAAAGCCATATGTGACAAACCCACAGTCAACATATACTGAATGGAGAAAAGATGAGATTTGCCAACTAAGAACTGAAACAAGACACAGGTCCCCATTGTTACTACTTCTGTTTAGTATAGTGCTGGAAGTCTCAGCCAGAGCAAATCAGGCAAGACAAAGAAATAAAAGGCATCAAAATCAGGAAAGAGGAGGTCAAGCTATTGCTTTTGGCTGAAGATGTTATCTTATATCAAGAAAACCCCATAGACTCCATCAAGAGACTCCTGGAATTGATTAACAAATTCAGCAAAATCTAATGATAGCAAATCTCAATGGATATGAATCAGTAGCATTTTTACACACCAATAATAGGCAACTTGGTACCATTCATGATAGTTACAAAGAAAGTAAAATACCTAGGAATGTACTTAACCTAGGAGGTGAGTGATCTCTATAAAAAGACTGCAAAACATGGAGGAAAGAAATCACAGATTACACAACAAATGGAGAAACATATCATGCCCATGGATCATTAGAATCAACATGGTTAAAATGTCCACAACTACCCAAAGTGATTTACAAATTCAATGCAACCTCCCTCAAATTGCCAAGGTCATATTTCAGAGATCTAGGAAAAATAATTCTATACTTCCATTTGGAACCAGAAAATAGTTGAGTACCCAAAGCAATCTTAAGCAAAAAGGACAAATCTAGAGGCCTCACTTTACTAGAATGAGTTACTTTAAGTTTACTACAACACTATCATAAGCAAAACAGCATGGGACTGGCACAAAAATATACCTAGACCAATGAAGCAGAACATATAACTCACATATAAAACCGTCCACATATAGCCAAGTGATCTTCAACAAACCAGACAACAATATACACTGGGGGATAGAAGACCTATTCAATAAATAGTGCTGGGAAAATTAGATAGATAGGCAAATTCAGAAGAATGAAACCAGATCTGTATCTCCCACCATTCACAAAAATTAATTCAAGTTGCATAAAAGACTTACAGGTAAGCCATGAATTCTAGAAGATAATGTAGGAAAGTATCTTCTTGATATTAGCCTAGGTAGAGAATTGATGATTAAAATCCCAGTGTCATTTAGAGCAAAAACACAAGTATATGTGGCTTGACTAAATTAAAAGACTTTGTACAGCTAAGGAAACAATAAACAAAACAAATAGACAATCTAAAAACTGGAGAAAATACATCTGACAAAGGGCTAATAACTAGAATCTACAAATAACTCAAGAAAATTAGCAAGGAAAAAATAACTCCATTAAGAAATGGGAAAAAGACATGAACAGAGGCTTCTCAATAGAAGGTAGAAAAATGCCCAATAAACCTATCAAAAAATATTCACTGTCACTAATCATTAGGGAAATGCAAATTAAAACCACAAAGAAATATCACCTTACCCCAAGTTAGAATGTCTTTTATTAAAAAGTCCAAAAGGAATGGATGCTGGCATGGATGTAGAGAGAAAGGAAGACTTAAACAATTGTCGGTGGGACTGAAACTTAGAACAAGTTTTAAGTAATAACACTAGGGAGTTCCTCAAAGAACTAACAGTAGACAGGGATCATTTGAATCCACCAGTACTGAGTATCTACCCAAAGGAAAAGAAATCATTTTATCAAAAGGACACCTGAACTCAAATGTTTATTGCAGCACAATTCCCAATCGAAAAAATGTGGCGTCAACCCAAGTGCCCATCAATTCCTGAGTTGATTAACAAAATGTGGCATAGGTATACCATGGAATATTACTCAGCCATATGAAAGGATGAATTAATGGCTTTTGCAATGATTCAGATGGACGATTCTCTTAAATGAAGTATCTAAAGAATGGAAAAACAAACACCATTTGTACTTGTTATTAAATTGGAACCAACCAATGAGCACATGTACACATAGGGAAATGAAACTCAGTGGAAATCAACTAGGGGGAGGAGGGAAGAGGGGTGGACAAAAATCTGCCTAATGGGTACAAAAATGAATGCTATCTGGGTGATGGGCATACTTACAGCCCTGACTCGAACATTACAAATCGATCCATGTACCATAAACCTTCGTATGCCAGTGATAGTTTGAAATATTTACCTCTCTCATGTTCACATGGATGGAGCTGGAACATATGCTTCTTAGTAAAGTATCTCAAGAATGGAAGAAAAGGTATCCAATGTACTCAGCCCTACTATGAAACTAATTTATGGATTTCATAGGAAAGCTATAACCCAGTTATAACCTAAGAATATGGGGAAGGGGGAGAGGGACGGGAGGGAGGGGGGAGGTTGGGCAGAGGGAGGGTGATTGGTGGGATTACACCTGCGGTGCACCTTACAAGGGTACATGTGAAACTTAGTGAATGCAGAATATGATTGTCCTAACGCAATAACTAAGAAAATGCCAGGAATGCTATGTTAACCAGTGTGATGAAAATGTGTTGAACTGTTTATAAAACCAGTGCATGGTGCCCCATGATCACATTAATGTACACAGCTATGATCTAATACTAATAAAAAAAATAGTTTGAAATAAAACAAAGAAGTTAATAAAAGTATCTTGTCAATGAGAAAAAAAAAGAAAGAAAATGACTTGGTCTTAGCTGTATCTTAGAAGGTGGTGACCAACTGTTCTAGTTTGCTCAGGGTTCAGGCAATTCCCTAGACTTGAGACTTTGAATGCTGAAAGCAGGAAAGTTCCCAGAAAATGAAATAAATAAATACATATATACATAACCTTTTCTGTAATTAGATATATAAATTAGATATATATTTTTGTAGAAAATGCATTAATGACACCTTATTCAAACTGTGATACAGTTGTTAACAGTGGAAAGCAGCATAAAGCTCGGGAACTTAAGGAGCCTTTCTGTAGGGCTCTTCTCACAGCTCCACTTGGAGTAGCACAGACTGTAACACACCTGTCCCTTACTGCCCCCTTGTAGTCCACATGCTGCATATTTGCTGTTCAAATGGAAACTTAGGTCACCTTTCAACTGTGAACTTATTCTAATAATTGAAATGTAGTTCCATGTATTTGACATTATTAATTTGGATGTGCGTGGGTTTGTCTTAAAGTGCTTTGTGAGAATGGTGGAAACGCTGCCAAGGGCTAATAGCACCCGGGAAGGTTAATGTGCAACAGTCAACTTTGACTATCTTAAGCCAATGGGTCTTAATGAATTGAAAAAATAAGAATTTAGAAGCCTAATGCCCACATGAGCCAATTGAAATAATTGCTTTCTTTTTGCTCTACAAAAAACAAAGTACATGAACTAGACACATTCTGAAACAAAGAATGGTAAAACTCTGCTTCAATTTCTCATTAATCTGCATGGCTGTAATAGGTAATTAAATTGCCAAACTGTAGGAGAAGTTTCAATGTGAAGAGAAATGCCACCAATCCCAAACGCAAAAGATAAGGTCAGGTGGAGACTAATCGGTCCTTCCTCTTCGCTTTCATTGCTGTTTGTATTATTTTAGATCTTAATGAAAGGTGACAACTTTTGGTTCAGGGTGTAGCAGAAACCTTTGCTCTAACCCACGCTCCTTTCTTTTTCCAGTGCTTCGGCTCCTGAAGGAGGGGGCAGATCCTCACACGCTCATTTCCTCCGGCGGGTCCTTACTCCATCTGGTAAGAACTGTGGCTATCAGTGGGACTGTGTGGGGACACCAGGAGAAGGAGGATAAATTACAGGCTCAGAACTCACAGTCAAAATGCACATCCAACAGATGATCAGAAAAACCATGTGTTTCTAACTAGCAGGCTTAGGTAACAAACTGCAGCCATTATTAATTACTGCATCGAAGTTTGTAAATAATCTTTAATAAATCAAATTAAAGTCTCTGACTTAAAGAAAACAGTTTTAAAATTTAATAGTATTTGACAAATAGATAAAAGAATACTATATCAACTATATTGTGGGAGGAGGAGAAAAAGGGAGAGCGAGGAGAGGAAGTGAAGGCAGAGAAGAAAGAGGAAGAGGAAGAGGAAGAGGAGGGGGATGGGAGCCCAGCACTTCTTCACACATACGTAGTGTCTGACTTGGATGAGTCCCTGCCCATGAGGGGTTGCTTTCTTGATCTTTGAAATAAAACCAGCAAGCCACCATCGCTCTTCCCTAACAGCATCCTCAACCTCTCAAACACCCATCTGATTTCCACACACAGCCAGGGCGTGTCTCTCCTGTATCCCAACAACCTCCCTTCTGATCTGAGCAAACTCCAAACTCAGGCCTATGGCCACACAGTGATCTGTGCCCAAGTCCCAGCCAACAACCGCTGTGACCTGGTCTCTGGCTACTCCCCTCCTGTTCTCTCTGCTGCGTCCACGCTGGCCACGTTGCTGTTCCTGGTAATCCTCCCTGGACTCCTGCTTGTTTTCCACTTAGCACATGCCTCTAGTGCTCCCCTGGCTCCCTTGCTCCTTCTCAAAAATCATTGAACAAAACCAGCCTTCCCTGCCTACCCTAGAGGGTATAGTAATAGTTATCCACCACCAACACCACACAACCAACTCTATTTCCATCCCTTTGTCTGCTTTTTCCCCATCAAAGTTTGCTATCAAAGAGATTATATGCTCATGTGACTATTTTCTGTTGCCTAGAATCTCAGGTCTATGAAACACAGTACTTGGCAATTTTCACAACTGCTATATCTGTGATACCTGGGAGGGTGCCTGGCACTGAGAGTGCCTGGTGCTCAGTAGATTTGTTGACTAGATCAGTTAATTAATATCTGACACCATGATTGATATTGGGAGTGAGAAGTTACAAAACATATATTCTGTGCTAAGTTTGATTTTCTGAGGGAGACAGAAAAATAAGCCACTTTTTACAGCAGACTAGACATGGGCTAAACAGTGATAGTGAAGGATAGATGGAAACCATGAAGCTACCGTGTGTGTGCGTGTATATGTGTGTGTGTGTGTGTGTGTGTGTGTGTGTGTGTGTGTGTGTGTGTGTGTCTGAGAGAGAAAGGGAGAGAGAGAGAGATAGGGAGAGAGATTGAGATGGCTCCTTTGCAGATCAGTTACAAAGCCTCTTCTCACCCTCCGGCCAGGTTTAATTACTCTTTTAACTGAGGTCTCATGCTATGTGATCTCTGCTTGTCTGTAGAGCTTGTCACAATGAATTATAATTAATGGATTATGTGCCTTTTTCTCTCTGCTAAACTGAAATTTTAAAAACAGTGACTGGGTTAGACACTTTAATAGTCTTAGCCTGTGATGCGTAATAAATACTCAGCGCATAGTAAATGAATGAATGAAAGGACTCTAAGCATGTAAAGACCTCTTTGTGTGATGAGAAGATAGTTTTTTAGGCCCAGATAGCAGAATATAAAGATTCAGAAACAGTAGAATCAAAAGAGAAAAGAAATGAGAAGATTAAAGTGATAAGGGAGGTGGGAAACACTTTCTTAATTCTGAATCCAGGGCAAGAATATTGCATTTTTTATGTTGTTATGCACAGGTTATGAGACTAAGAGAAAGGGGAGGCTAGGTCTGGGGGAATCAGTGTGAAACCTCGTGGCAGCTGAAGGAGGGAGGGATCTTTGTTGGAGTCATGTTCTCCCAAGGTTACCAAGTAAATAATAACAAATAAAAAATTACAGGTTGCCAAAGAGACAAAATTACAGGGTTTCAGAATGCCTTAGGTACTGAAAAAGGCAATTTAGCCATCTACAATGTCAAGTGTGAGAGGCTTTGCCATGCTCCCCGCCTTTGGGCAGCCCACATATGGAGCCTGATGCTTCCAGCACCAAAGCTCTAAGCACACAGGATCAGTGGCTAAGGTTTGCATGGGGCGTTGAGAGCAGTGGGAGTGTTGAGATTTCCCAGAGTTGTGTTTGTTTAACTGACTTACTCGTTGGGTTTGGTGTTCTAAGGGTAGATTTCTAAAAGACATTTCTCTTTGATGGCCACAGGAACTTTTAGGTTGAGGATTTAAAATTCCCACAGAATTAAAAGTAGATATTTGAGAAACACATTTTAATGTTTTGGTCATTTGACATCTTTCACTTTATCTTCTTTTGAATACATTTTCAACTAATACTCCTGAATTAATGTGTTTATCTGCCACTCATTTATAAAGTGTGTATTAAACAAACAGGTTTCAGGTGCTCTGGGAGATAGAAAAGGAACAGTGGCCAAAAGTAACAATATATTCACCCCGGAATTTAGTCCCATGACGGCTACATACAAGAAATTTCACATTTAACTCTTTGGGAAAAATTATGTTTGTGGAGTGAAAAAAAGAATTACTTAGTGTTTTCTAAATGTTGCCCAGGGCTTTATGTATCACCTTTAATCAGTGAGAAATTGAGAAGGAGTTTCCAGTGGCTGTGGGACCCTCTGGAATGGAAGGTGACAGAAGCTGTTGTAATTCTCTGTTGTGAAAGCCTCAGAGCAGAGTGAAATACAGCTAAGTGAAATACACTGGGAATAGAAAATAGCATTCTTTTATCAAGTGAATTCTACTTTTAACACAAAGGCAGGCACTGAAGCAGTGGAATTTAGGTACTTGTTAAAAATACTATGATGGGTGGTGTCTGTGGCTAATTGGGTACGACGCTGGCCCCATATACCGAGGATGGTGGGTTCCTCGGCCAAACTGCAACAAAAAATAGCCGGGTGTCGTGGTGGGTGCCTGTAGTCCAAGCTAGTCAGCAGTCTGAGGCAAGAGAATCACCTAAGCCCAGGAGTTGGAGGTGCTGTGAGCTGTGATGCCAAGGCACTCTACTCAGGTTGATAAAATGAGACTCTGTGTCTTAAAAAAAAAAAAAAAAAGTATATATATATATATACATACAGAGAGAGAGACAGAGAGAGATAGAACAGATATGAAATGGTATCCAAGGCTTGGCACCTGTAGCTCAGTGCCTAGGGTGCCAGCCACATGCACCGGGGCTGGCGGGTTTGAATCTGGCCCAGGGCCTACCGAACAACAATGACAACTGTAACAAAAAAAATAGCCTGGCACTGTAGCAGGTGCCTGTAGTCCCAGTTACTTGGGAGGCTGAAGTAAGAGAATCACTTAAGCCCAAGAGTTTGAAGTTGCTGTGAGCTATGATGCCATGGCACTCTACTGAGGGCGACATAGTAAGACTCTGTCTCAAAGAAAGAAAGAAAAGAAAGAAAGAAAGAAAGAAAGAAAGAAACTGTGTCCAAAACACATTGTCTATAGATAGATGGTGGAGATGCAGGTAGTTCAATAGGTAGAGAATCTATTTCAACAGCCAACAAAATACCTTGAAATTTTTTAAATATTAAGACATTTTTAGCAGTGACTCAATTTGTGGGATGGGGACAAGGTGTTTCAATATTTTCTGTTTCCTTTATATTGCCTGACCATTTTAAATAATAAACACACATGTTTCATGTAACAAGAGAAACTGATATAATGCAAAATATGCAGGACTTTGTTTTATTTGAAGTTTAAATAATTTAAATGCTTTAACAACTTTGTCCTCTTACGAGAAAGTCTGGTGCCCTGAATGGAGCTCCTGTCTGTGCATCACGACCAGTTCCTTTAAAGTCTCAGATGCTGTAAGAAGCAGAGAGAATTAGCAACTTAAGACACCAGAGGCAGAGCCGCAGCTTAGTATCTTCAAAATCAAGCAGAAAATGTTATAATTTGGAAAAGGGAAGACTATGAAAACTCTGGAGAAAAAGCCTAATTTTTACAATGTCTAGATATTAAATAACAAAAACAACTAGTAGAGGAAGTTGCCCTGCCCACCCACACCACAACATCTGGACATTGGCTACTTAACTGCAACCCTCTTCTTAGCTTATCCAGAATAAAAAAGGGCAAACTGTATGAATGTGAACAGCAAAAAATAAATCATAGAAGAAGACCATATACCCTCTGCAGGGCTGTTCCTGGAGTTTCTTAGGGGAGGTGGCAGCAGGGTAGGGGCACCCATGTAGGGTGGCACAGCAGAAAGCAGAGGGGAGAATGAAGGGAAGGAAGGAATCTGGGGCTGTGCCTCAGAGGCTGCTGCGGGGGCTGGCAAACAGGAGAGGGGGCAGCCGTGGGCTGTCAGCAGGGGCCTCTGCACGTTTTCCTATGGAGATTTATTCAAGATTCAAAATCCCGCCTGGACTGTGCTCTTTAACATTCAGCGTGTCTTTAGTGCGTGAGAAGCAAGCATCCGTAATTAGAAAGTCTGTAGTCCAGAATTTTAGAGCATTAGTAAAGCATCAGCTGAGTCTTGAATGAAAATCATAACTTTGATCTGCACTGTAGTACATTTTTATCATGACTACTTTCCTACATTGCTTCATGGGGAAAGGGGGAGAACAGATCAAATTCTGCCAATTCCGGGAATGTTGCCAGAAGCCAAAGGCATTCAGTTTTCTATTTTTTAGTAAATACACCACACAGGCCTAATTCATACAACACTGAATTATTTTAAAAGGCCCTGGTGAAGTTACCAGATAGATTCTGTGTGTGTGAAATATTTTTTTTTTTTTTTTTTTTTTTTTATATCTTTGCAGCATGGAACCCAAATTATTAAGAGTCAGAATGCTTTCTTGATAAGGTAAAGGCAGCTAGCAAGTCATTTCTTGCCGACTTCTTGTAGAACCATACCCCTAAGTGAGAAAATTTGTAATATCCAGCTTTGAAACCACTGGGGGAAAAAAATCTTTTCTGGAAGAAACGGGAGTGCCATCCCAAGAAAGTGTTTGCTTTAGGAGTGAGGCTAAAATTTATCTACTCAGAATGGCCTTGTTTAAATAACTCTAGTAATTTATATTGCTTTCTAGACAGGCCAGGCTGCTTATAATTCTGCAAATGCCTGTTTCTGTTCTTCGTCTGTTGCTCACACTGGTTTCTACTCTGGGGGGTCCCCCGAGATGGTCCAGTTGCTCACATCCTGGTCTTGGCTTTTTGACTGAACAGCTCCCTAGAGCAGGTTGCTGGGGGATGACAGCCACTCAACACATTGTGGGTACACAGTAGGTCCTCAATAGCTTAGAGATGTAGATAGGTAAGAATTTTCAACCGTAGGCCCTACCCCATTTTGGTTAGATGCTCCAGATTGTTCAGGAGGAGGTCCTTAGTTCACACACTGGACTTTCAACTTAATTCTTATCAACCTGTTAGGAACCCATTGCAGTGACTCCATAGATCACTATGAGTGGTGAATTGTACTCTTTCTCAAGGGTAGCTCCTAGGCAATTCAGTCTGATGTATATATTGCCAAGCATAGTGAGTCCCTGGAATGTAGTGCTGCCTATAAAATCTCAGCCATTCAGAATAAAGTAAACCAATGCTGCAGCTGAAGGAGAAGTGTTCATATTTACTTAGAAGAATAAGTGTTTCATTAGGATTGCAGATTTCTGGATGTACATCAGTGGCTTATCTGAATCTTTTTAGTAATGGCCTTTTTCATAGAGTCTAGGTCTATTGGCTAGAAGCCATGGCTATTTGGAAGGCAAGTAGAAATAATGCATATAATTCAACTCAGTTTCTCTAGGGCAGTTTATCTATGGCAAGGTAAAATGATGGGAAGTCCCTTCCAGATGACACTATAATGAATGTGATTCTGCATTGTGATACAGGGGCAGAGAAGTGGAGGTGACTGCACAGGTACAAACACAGGCTGAAAGGGATGACCCACGGCATTGATGACACATACAAAGGGTCCTGTGGAAGTTTCAGAGCAATGTCAAAAGTTTTGGGCAATTGCAATAAACTCAAATTAATCTTTGCCAGGGTCCCAACCCAGGGGCTGGCTCCATTAAGGCCTGTGGAGCTGAAGGCGATCTACTGAAGAAAAATAAAGTTAAAGTGGCAAGAGATAAAAACACAGGACACACAAAATAGAGTTTTCGAGGGTGGGAACACAGGGGACTACCTCTAGCTTTCTGGTTCCAGTGAATGGCCCTGAATGTTTGTTCCACTCAACTTGTACTGAAGGCTTTATCTCATTTAGCCCAGAAGGTAAGTTGAAGAAGAGTTTCAGCAGTTTCTCTGAGTAAGCATGTTAATTCTCATTCTATCTATAATCATTAATTTTAAGGGTCTGAGCAGCCTTGAGAAATTCGATTCCCAAGCCTTGTGTTGGGACAACCTCCTACCTGTGGTTACACAGACAGATCTTAGGGGAGGTTAATCCCTTTAGTCCTTTGTGGAGTGGATGTCATGGCATTAGTCTCCTCTGAAAAAATGGGTAGAGCAGAAGAGTTTTCCTCTGTTCTTCATCCCAGAATGTCTTCCTCTGTTGATTAGGATATGAGCCCTCACCTCCCGTATTTCATGTTCCCTTGATCTCTATCCTGGCCATAATACAAAACCCCATTATGGGTATTTGCTTTGCCTGTTGACTGGGCAGGGAATGGCCTGGTTGATGTTTCCCCCCAGGCCTCGCACACAGCTTCCTTCCACTGCCATTGTTTCTTCAGAGTGTTTATAGAGCCCACAGGGGTATTTGAAAGCTGTGTCCCTTACAAGTCAGGCTTCTAGCAAAGCAGGAACTGCTCAAATAAGTAATTAAGCTGCTGGTTTAAAAGTAAACTAGCTAAACTGTTTTTATTCTGCCTTACTCAGCTTATTTCTCTGTTTTTCCTTTTCTGAAGGTGTTTTCCCCTGCCAGGAATGGTCCCCATTCTGCATGCATCTCCCCCTTTATTTTTATACTATAGAATTGTGAGGGCCATCACCATTCATCCAAGACAATTGGTTTCTTTCTGGAGGCTTTGGGTGGAGCTGCAGATTAAGAACAAGCAAAACTGAAATACCAAGATCAATGCAGAATAATGAAGATTATCCAAGAATAATGACTCTTCAAAAGTTTTAACTTACTTCAACCCACTTTAACTTAACTTCAAAAGTTAAGGTCTGCTAAATCTTTGTTAAACTTTCTAAAATATCAGATCCTGGAAGCAAGTTCAAATGCACCCTCGATGCTTAAAGAATTTGTTCTTTTAGTTTTGAAATATCACAGGATAAATTATTATCTATCTAGTCCTATTAAATGTCTTTATTTTACTCCAGTTATGTTCAATTTGATTAAACTCAAAGGGAGTAATCTGTAGTGTTCTGATCATATCATAGCTGGTCACGGTACTCCAAACTGATTGCCCTGTCTCCAAGCCAAAGCGTGCTTTGTCTGAGATCATTGATTTGATTAACCAATTTTTGATCACTTCCAGGCTGTGAATTTTATAACCGAGTGGAGTTCTTTAGCCAGTCATTGACAAAGTGTGCTGTTTGAATGGATTGATGAATGGCAGCTCCAGCAGTGGCCACAGTGGCTGTCACTGCTATCAGTCCTACAATGACTGCTAATAAAGTGAAAATAAATCTTTTAGACCTTCTCAAAATAGTTTTGAGCATGTCAATAATATGAGTAGATGGAGAAGCTTCCCAGGGGCGTTGGAGATGCACAGGGACCCAAAATCCTTCCCAAGATATGACTAATAAAATATTAATATTTTAATTAAAAGTGGAGTGTGTACAAATAAACAATTGGCAATATTTACAGCTTATGGTCTGAGAGCCAGGAAGAATAATACATTTTCCAACAACAAACACAAGCTTGTAAGGGGATCTTATAATTAGCTTTGACATATTCCTCATAACAAGCAGAGCGAGAGAGAGGGAGGCAAGATGGCCTACTGAAGCAAGCTTTCTGTAGAGGCTCCCATCTAGAGGGAGAAATAATGGCCAGAAATAACTCAAAAAGGAGGGTACTTATAACCTAGGGTTAAGTTCATTATCATACCCTATTCTGCTGGATGTGTGTGGTATCAGTCATCAGTAGGACCTGGCATCCAAGCGCTGTCATTCAAATAAATTTCAACAGGTGATTCTGCCCAAGAAATTGGTCTCACTAATGGTGGAAAAAAGTTCAATAAGTGAAGTTTGTCAGACTAGTAGCAGTGGTGGGCACTGCGGCTACAGGACTACTCACCACTATTGCCAGTACCACCAGGAACTCCAGAATGTAATTTGCTAGAGTCATCTGGAGCTGCGTCTTGTGCAGGTACTTCTGGGAATGGTTGGCCAAAGCCTTGATTTGTCTCCATGTTGGTGGTTGGGCACTGCAGGTCTTCTTCGGGGGAGTGGCCATCATTCTCTGCAGTTTCTTGAGCTGCAGTATGCCAGATTCTTCTTCTTCTTTTTTTTTTTTTCCTGGTAGTCTTCTGTTCTTTCTTATCTGGGTTCATGATTGAGCTTAATAAATCTTCATGGAACCCAGACAAGACTGGAGTCGCCTCCTGTGGAAATACAAGCAAAACCTCTTCCCCATAGAACAATTTCACTTTTATTCCATTGCTGAGTTCTAACATCTTTCCACCACACCAAAGATTTCTCTTTGGCCTCAATTGTTTCTCTGTGAAATGGTGCTGTGTACCCATAAATTGCTGGATTTGGGGGTAATTTAAAAAATTTAAAGTAAAATTTAAAAAGTGTTCTAGTTAATTATATTTGTGAGGAGTCATGTAATTCTTCATTCCTATCTCCCTTTTTTATTTGTTTTTGCTTTTGTAGCTTATCTTTTAGGGTTCTATTAGTGCTTTCAACAATAGCCTGTTCTTGAGAATTATATGGGATTCTAGTAAAGTGGATAATATTCTATCTTAAAAAAGTTTAGCCATAGTTTTGTTACAATACCCTGGTCTATTATCTGTTTAAATTTGCAAAAGTTTTTCCATTATTGCAAAATAGGAAAAATGCTGCCTTTTAACGTAAGTGGCACTTTCTCTGGTTTGGCATGTAGCCCAGATGAATGAGAGAAAGTATCTACTGTCTCATGAACATAAGAAAGTTTACCAAAACTAGGTACATGTGTAACATCCTTCTGCCAAATTTGACTGTCAGTTAGTCCTTGAAGATTGACTCCTGCTGATTGAGTAGGTATGACAATCATTTGGCATTGGGGGCATTGATGAACGATGCTTTTTGCTTTTTTCCAGGTTAATTGGAATTTATTCTTTAACCCTTTAGCATTAATGTAAGTCAAGGAATGTAACTATTTGGTTTCTATAAGAGCAGATGATGCTAAGGTATCGACTCTATTATTGGTCTCTACTAAAGGACCAGGTAGATTTGTATGAGCTTGAATATGGGTTATATAAAATGGCTGATCTCTAGATCTAATTAAGGACTGTAAGATACTGAAGAGATACTATCATTGAGCATCAGACAGGTATTTAATTAAGGCTTTCTCAATATGTTTTGTTACAAAAACTACATAGGCAGAATCAGAAATTATGTTTAGAGGTCCAGAAAAAAATCTTTAAAAATTTCTATTAGGGCAACCAATTTGGCTCTTTGGACAGAAGTACAAGGAATATTAACTACTTTTTCCTTTTTTATTAATGTTAAATTATAGCTGTATGCATTAATGCAGTCATGGGGCACCATAGATTGGTTTTATAAACAGTTTGACACATTTTTATCACACTGGTTAATATAGCCTTCCTAGCATTTTCTTAGTTATTGTGTTAAGACATTTATATTCTACATTTACTAAGTTTCACATGTACCCTTGTCAGATGTAATCCCACCTATCACCCTCCCTCTGCCCATCCTCCCCCTTCCCTGTCCTCCTTCTCCCTATTCCCCATATTTTTAGGTTATAACTGGGTTATAGCTTTCATATGAAAGCCAAAAATTAGTTTCATAGTAGGGCTGAGTACATTGGATACCTTTTCTTCCATTCTTGAGATGCTTTACTAAGAAGAATATGTTTCAGCTTCATCCATGTAAACATATATAGCCAGAAGACCAAAAATCACATTACACCAAAGATATATGCACCAGAATGTTTATTGCAGCCCAATTCACAATTGCTAAGTCATGGAAAAAGCCCAAGTGCCCATCGATCCACAAATGGATTAATAAACTGTGGTATATGTACACTATGGAATATTATGCAGCCTTAAAGAAAGATGGAGACTTTTTCTTTAGGATCTGTATGTGCTGCTTTCCTATTATTAGAACCATTACTAAATAATATAATGACCCCCTCTAGCGGCTAATCCCCGCAATTCCATGGCAAAAATCCAACAAGTGAGCTTTAAAAATTGAAATAGATTGCTTTGCAGGGTAATGGCTATCAATTTTGCCCACCAAGTCAGCTAAATTTATCTGCCCCTTGATGGAATTGATAAAAGCTTGTATGACTTCGTCACAGTGAGGAGAACAATTATATAATGGGGATCAAATCCAATAAGCTTAACAACCCATGTTCTGGCTTGACCAATTTGTTGGGAAATGAGGTGCAAACAAATAGAATTTTTGAGACATTATTTTGAAGAAAAAGCCATTCTAAAATGTGGGTATCTTATACAATTATTCCTGTAGGAAAATTAAGAACTCCTATGGGTTCATTGACATTTATTCTACAAATTTGAGCTTCTTGAATTGTTTTTTCTATGAGTTGTAGTTCATTAGCAGCTTCTGGAGTTAATTTATGAGTACTTTTTAAGTCAGGGGTTCCCCTGAAAATAGCATTTAAATGAGTCAAAGAATTGGTTGGAATGCCTAAGGATGGATGGATCAAATTTATATCACCTAATAATTTTTGAAAATCATTGAAGTGTTAAGTTTGTCTTTTCTAATTTCTGTTGTTTGAGTTCTTATAGAATCATCTTCAATCTTTATTCCAAGATACTGATACAGAGGGCCAGTCTGAATTTTGTCACTGTGATAATCACCCCTGCCTGGGTGATGGCTGTTTGTAAGTGTTCATAACATGCAGTTAATTTAGAGTGAGTAGGTGCAGAACAAAGGATGTCATCCACATATGAATAATATAACACTGAGTGTGCTGCTGTCTGAGAGGGGAAGTCACAGTTAACAAATAATAGGGCTATTGAGAAGCCCTTGGGGGCGTACTTTCCACTTGGTGCTGGTTCCTGAGTATTTATTTTGAGAATAGTGAAAGCAAACTTTTCATAATCAGAAGTGTCCAAAGGAATGTTGAAAACAATTCATTAGCTATTATTATTAAAGGCCTCTGTGTAGGTATCTTTGTGGGAGAGGGCAGTCCAGTTGTAATGTCTCCTTGGGTTGAAAAATAGCATTAATGGCTCTTAAATCTGTAAACATATGACATTTGCCTGATTTCTTTTTAATGACAAAAACAGGTGAGTTTCTGGAGAACTGGAGATAAAGAAGGAGGTGAGTCCCGGGAGTTCCACGGAGATAAAGACGACTCAATATGACCAGCTTGAAGCTGTTCTTTTACTAAGGACGCTAAAGCCTCCAACTTCCCTTTTGGCAGAGGCCACTATTCCACCCAAATAGAGTTCTCAGTTTTCCACTTTAAAGGGATGGGTGCAGGAGGTTTAACAGTGATAACCCCCAGAAAGGGTACACCAAACCTCCTCGGTTAATGTTACTTTGGGAAGTAATAGGCGTAATAATGCCATCCTCTTTTCTTCCCAAACCTTTTCCTTGTGTAAATCCCATTTTCTGCATCAGGTGTTGGCTCTGAGGACTGTAATTTGCAGGAGGAAAGGAAATTTCTGTGTCCCATTGCTGAAGTAAATGTCTGCCGCATAAATTAATTGGAATAGGCACAATCATAGGCTTAATAGTAACTTTTTGTCCTTCAAGGCCTTCACAATTTAAAACCATGGCACTTTGATGAACTTTATCAGATGTGCTGACTCTTGTCAGTCCAGTTTCAGGAGCTTGAACAGGCCAGTACAAAGGCCATTGTTTATCTAAAATAACAGAGAAGTCTGCTCTAGTATCTATGATGCCTAAAAAGGGCTTTCTATTAATAGTGACTATACAGGATGGCCTTCCTTCTGTAATTTGTTTTTCTAGTAAATGGCCTTTCCAGTTGGGCCAGTACTTCCAAATCCACCAGATTGTTTCTGATTATAAGTTCTACTTTGTATATAAGGGAGAAGTAATAATTGAGCTATATGAACTCCTGCCTTAGCTTGCCAGGGAACATTTGAACTAATTATAATTTGAATTTCTCCTTCATAATTTTCAAAATTCCTGTATGCATTTGAACACCTTTCAATATAGGCTTGATCTTCCTAATGGAAGTCCTAACATCTTGGAGCTGAGGGTCCCGCAACCCCCCATTGGTACTTTAAGAGGGATCTCCCTGGTAATAAAGAAATGTCTATGGTGGGAGACAGTTGTTGTACTATAACCGCTGGTTTGTTGAGTGGGATTTGGGGATGCTATCATTGGAGGGTTCTGTTGAGGGACAAAGCTCTGGAGTGAAAAGGACCTATCTTGTCTCAGGGCCTGGGTCTGGCCCCATTTGCTCTTTCTCTGAACTGGAGATAGGGGTTTGCCTTCAATATAAAATTTGGAGTAACATTGATTCTTCCAGTGTTTTCCCTTCTTATATTTAGGACACAATACTAGGTGGTTCTTTCTGAATAGGAGAATTAACTCCTTTTTCTTTAAAAGAAGATTGTTGACACTGTATTTTAGAATGTCCCATTTGGCCAAAAGAATAGCACTTTCCTCCAAAGTCAGTGCTAGGGCCTCCCACCTTCAAGCCAGCTAAGGCATGGGCAGTAAGTTTTGCATTGTATATAGGACTTCCTGTGTCAGGACATGCTTTATAAACACAGAAAGTCTGTCTTCTCCAGGAGGAACTATGTTTTTCTGACTGAATGGCAGCCTGGCACTCAGCATTTGCCTGCTCATATGCTGTGAATTCAAGTCATTTTCCTGTCTGCCTCATTAGGCATGGCCTTTTTGGCCACGACATGTAGGTGCGCAATGAAATCTGGGTGAGGCTTACCTGGCCTTCTTTCTCACCAGCATAGAGAGTGGACAGGTTTCTCCCTCATTTTGGATCTTGCTCCAAGCCTCTAACACTGCGCGATTGCTCAATGGCCTCAGAAGTTACTTCAGCTTGACAGCTAACGTGATTAAATTCTCTAGTTCCCAATAGTTCATCCTCAGTGATCAGGATATTTCTCTGTCTATTATTACAAGCTGTGATTTGTACAGTGTCTGCCCACCAAGTGCGTAACTACAGAAATTGAGATTTGCTTAAGTTAGTTCTTGCCAGAGTTTCCCAATCATAAGGCCCTAATCTTTGATTTTTGGTTATAGATCTTAAAGAACTCTGAACGAAAGGGGAATTGGGACCATATTTTAATACTGCAGCTTTAAGATATTTCAGATATTTAAAGGAAAAGGCTCCCCACTGTGCCCAGTGGGTCAGAGGAGATTAAGATAACCAGATAATCCTATGCTTCCTCTGCCCCTCAGACTCTCACTTCCCTAATGCCGTGGTTTACACAAGAATCCATGAGTGGGTGGGCTGAGAAAGTTGTTGGGTAGCCTGAGGGTCTTTTCTGTGCTTACTACCATATTTAATCAGATATTTTAGGATGTTTGGCTGAAGCACCCCATGGCTCTGTAGCCACTACTCTGTCCAGAACAACTGGGAGAAAAACTTACGAATGATCTCCTAGAAAGCACCATCTCAGGTTCTTGCAATGAGGACCCAGAAGCATGTCCCTTAGGGCTATACTAGGCTTTTCCTATGGAAGCTTTTTCTAAAGAGCAAGAGTAGGTGGCCATGGAGGCAGGGGAGGTGCAGTACCTTCAGTATCAAAATCAATGAGTGACTCCACGGGCAGGGACGAGGGTGGGTGAACTGACTCCTGTAACATTCCCTTAACATCCTCAACTGAAATCTCACCAGAAGAATCTTCTGATGTTCCCAAATTTTCATGAGGGCTATTTACTGGTTCTGGCAAGGTGAGCAATTCCTTAGTGCGGGATGGCAGCATAGGCCCTGGAATAGCAGCCCAAACTGACCAAGTCGGAACAGAGAATGACCCGATATCTGAACTTGAGCCTCCTCTTTCCCAATCGGCAAGGTCTAAGACTCCCTCAATTGGAAACCAAGGACAGATATTTGAGAACACATCAAACAGGGAACACAGAATCTCCAAACTGACAGAGACCCCTTTTTTGTTTAAAAGCAAGTGAATAAGTTTCCAATTTGGGGAGTGGTGAGATCTAGAATTTCCCATTGTTACTCTGTGAAGCTCTGGACACTCTGAGAAGCTTACCAAAGCTGAAAAGGCTCATCTCCAGGAGCCAACTGCTGAGAAAAAAACTCTCCCACAGATGTCGCTCAGGTGAAGTTCAGAATCCACAGGAAACCATTGGATGCCAAATTCTAGGGTCCCACTCTGGGGGCAGGGTCCTTTAAGACCTATGGGTGATCAAATGAAGAAAAATAAAGTTAAAAGTGGCAAGAGAGAAAAATACAGGGCACACAGAGTTTTCAAAGGTGGGAACATGGGACTACAGCTGGCTTGTGGGGTTCCGGCAAAGAGCCCTGAGTGTTTGTCCCACTCAGCTGTTATTGAAGGCTATTATCTGATTTAGCCCAGAGGGTAAGCTGAGGAAGTGAACAAAAATGTCAGCAATTTCTCTGAGTAAGTGTGTTGCTTCTTTTTCTAACTATTATCATTAACTTTAAGGGTTTGTGCAGACTTGAGAAATCTCAAACCTGAGCCTTGTGTGGGGGCAGCCTCCTGTCTGTGGTCACACATACAGATTCCTTGGGGGAGATTAATCCCCCCTTGTTCTCTGTGGAGAAGATTCCCTGATGACATCAATCTCCTCTGAAGAAATGGGTGGAACAGAAGAAGCTTTCTCCACCCCAGAAGCATCCTCCTCTGTTAATTAGGAGGAAGTCCCCTGCCCATACTTCAGGGGTCAAGCTGTTCCCTTGATCTCTGCCCTGGCCATAATATAAATCCCCACAATAGGTATTTGCTTGGACTGTTGACTGGGCAGGGGATGGCCTGGTTGATGTTTTCCCCCAGGCCTTGCACACAGCCTCCTTCTACAGCCACTACTTCTTCAGAAGGTTTACAGACCCAGTAGGGGTATTTGCAAGCTGTATCCATTATAGGCCAGGCTTCTAGCAAAGCAGGGGAAGATAAGTAATTTATTAGCTGGTTTAAAAGTAAACTAGCTAAATGTTTTTATTCTGCCTCACTCAGCTTATTTCTCTGTTTTTCCCTTTTTCTGGAGGTGTTTTGGCTCTTTGGTCTCCATTCTGCCTGCAATTTTGCTACTGATATAAGTTTCTCTCTCTCTCTCTGTCATTACAGAATATTCTTGCTACTGAGAATCCATAAACATAGGACAAGAAAATGGATGACAGCTAATTGAAGTTGATTATGTAAAATGCATCACTTCCCTCCCTCCATAGCTGAGAAATTCATGTATACTCTATATACTCATATACATATATACATGTAGTAGAATTGTGCCTGATACATTATATTACTCAGTAAGCAACCCTGGATAAAACTAGATGCTGAGCCCAGAACTATTTCTCATCTCCTCTGTCACCATGCCTCTATAACCAATACAGAGAAGTGAAAGGAAACATTTGTAAAATACAGAATGTCCCAAAGATCCCCATACATAGAAAAATAGGTATCTTAGAGAATATTTTAAAAATATTTTGTAAAATTTTGTACCAAATATTTTGTAAGTAAAGGTACATTTAGCTATAATTTTTTTCTTGTATTGCAAATTTGGGGACACCTTATACATAGATGTAGACATAATTAACATTATAGTACCTTATTCCCATGTTTAAAAACAACGGCTAAGGTAATCTTCATTTGTGAATCATGGGATTTTACGTGTGAACTCTAAATATTTGTACTGAGTCTTTAATATTTCTGAGTGATAGATTTCAGGGTTAGTCATGACATACTCCTTAGCCAACCCAAGGAACTATAATACAGAAAATATTCTTTTTGTCAAGACACAGGGAAAAGACAGGACATTTTAAGCTTAAAATAGCCTTTGTCATTTATTTCTATAATTTTCCAAGTCTTTTCCAATGAATCAGTGGGGCACACTTTACTGAGTGTGTGCACTGAGAAATGTCACCTTTGTTTAGGAATAATTACAAGTGAGTGAGAACTGCTGATCCAGTGCTGAACGTGTTACTGTCCTTTCCAGTCCTGTAGTTGAATCTGTGACAGCCTTATAGGCAACACCTGGCTCTCTCAGCCTGTTTTAGGAGGCAGGATCAGGTGTATTGGTCATGGACTTGGACATGAAAATTTAATAATTCACAGTGGAGCCACCTGACCAGCCAGAGGCAGTGGGCAGATTGGGGAGCATAGACGGGAGGTGTCCTGACACTTACATGGGGTGGGTGATGCGGTGTTGTCACACTTCCTCTGTTCAGGGTGCACAGAGGGGAGACGAGGCTGAGTCCCAGTTTCCAAGTCTCCCAGGAAAGAGGGGAGAGGAGAGGCTGGGGGAAGAATGAAGTGTGGATGGGGTGAGTCTTAGAAGGAAGCCATTAAAGTGAATGTCAGTGATTCTCGGAGAGTCAACAAATAGCTCAGAAAATGCCCACGCTTTTCAGGGCCATGTGGAAGGAGAGATTTACCCACCCTGGAGAAGGCTGCAGGAAAGATGGTATCTGAGGGAGACTGATTTTCATTTAGGTTCTCTGGGCATTGTCAGATGAGGAGAGTTTATTTAAAATGAATTGGGTTCCAGAGGTTCAGTGGAAGGAAGAGTAGGGTGTGAGCATGCAAAAAGCTGGAATGTTAGATGATTAAAGGGCTTGGCCCTTCAGAGCCAGTGTCACAGATGTGTGATCCTCAGGGACACACAGGGCCTTATGCTTAGGCCTTGGTTTCACTCTTTGTTGTCACCATCCTGAAATAATTTTTAAATACACATGTAGTAGACCCACATTTTCATTTTGCACTGGGTCCCACTAATTATCTACTTACTTCTTGGCATTTTGAAAAGTAGACAATGGTGACAGGAAGTAGACAATGGGGACCTTGCTCCAGGCTGCAGGTGGGAAACCTGGTGGTGTCAGTTGTGTTCAGCAAACTGGGGTGGGCTCAGTCACATTCTTGGTGCTATAGAGTGACACCAGAAATTGGTTGAAGTGGTGAAGTACAACCCGGCATGACGAAAATCCTTTCTAGAGAGCAGTCGATTTACTATCTAACAATACTATAGTAAGAACATTGTAACAGGCATGTTCACCCATCATAATCTTTTCAGGCAAGTGTGACTAGAAGGTTTTTACTGCTGTCAAATTATTATTCACAGTCCTCTGAAATAGGATTCTAAAAATTACATCACTTTCAACGTTGTATCTAATTAACTTTTTTTTTTTTTTTTTTGTGAAAGACACTGAAATCAAACCTCAGGTGTCTTTGAATATAAATGTGGATTCCTGAGGTGCAGGTGGAAGGTCTCTTGACAG
This sequence comes from Loris lydekkerianus, assembly GCA_963574355.1. Lineage (NCBI taxonomy): Eukaryota > Metazoa > Chordata > Mammalia > Primates > Lorisidae > Loris > Loris lydekkerianus. Next base: position 62,513 of record CAUYPK010022306.1, read on the forward strand.
GCATACAAGGAGGTAGGCCACATTCATTGCTGAATATGCAGCGAGCTATGAAAAAGGTAGAATAGAAAAGTAATTACTTTCATACTAGCTTCCTAAGATAAATTGGATCCAGGCCTCACTCTGAAACCAATTTATTGAGCATTGAGGCTCTGGTCATCATCTTCTCCATCATTGCCCCCAACCCTGAAGTTACTGCGGATATTGTCACATATGAATTTAGACATCAGATATTCAAAGACCTTAGTTCATAACCAAGTCTATTTCATCAAAATACATAACTTTGCTGGGAGGCCTAGGCGGGTGTATTGCCAGAGCTCACAGGTTGGAGACCAGCCTAAGCCAGAGTGAGACCACAGCTCTAAAAATAGCTGGGTGTGGTGGTGGGCGCCTGTAGTCTCAGTTACTCAGGATTCTGAGGCAGGAGAATCGCTTGAGCCCAAGAGTTTGAGGTTGCTGTGAGCTGACACCAGGACACTCTTTCGAGGGTAGGCAAGTAAGACTCTGTCTCAAAAAGAAACAAAACAAAACAACAAAAAGAAAAACATATCTTTGTCGTCCCAGCTGCTTACTTGCATGGTGATATGTCTGGGGATGTCTGCTAGTTTCTTCCTCCGTGTGGAGCTGTGGATCATGCCTGTAGTTACTGCACACTCCTGCAGCTGTCAGGTGGGGTCGAGATGTGAACGTTCAGTTTGGGTGTCGTGACTGTGAACCCCAGATTTGACATCTATCATTTGGTGAAATGGCAGAGTAAATCTGATGCTTCATATTCAAAATCAGGTTCTTCATTTTTCCCAAAATAGTGGATTTTGAGAATTTTTATATATTCTTGATAAATGTATTTTATGAGGTATATGTTTTACAAATATTTTCCCTGAGGTTGTGACTTGCCTTTTTATTCTCTAAGTAGTGTTTGAAGAGTAGAGGAGTTTTACTTTGATATAATCCAACTTGCTAATTTTCCCCTTTATGGACTGTGTCTGTAGTTTCATCACAAAATTTTCTCCTATATTCTGTATAGAATGTTTGTAATGTTTAATTTTATATTTTCACTATTTTACATTTTGAAAAAATTTCATATATGGTGCAAGGCATGGGTCAAAGCAAATTTATATAGATGTATACGCAGATGTTTCAGCATAGTTTGTTGAAGGAACATTCTTTATCCACTAAATTGCTTTGCAACTTTCTCAAAAATCAGTTGTTGACTCATGTTCAGAAATATACACTGTATTTCTAAACTGTTTTGTTGCATTGATTCATTTGACTTTGTGCCAACACCACACTTCCTTGATTGCTATAACTTTATAATAAGTCTTGAAATAAGGTAGCTTTAGTCCATGAACTCCCCCCAGTGATTTTTGGGCAATTCTAGGTTTTATTAACTTAAAAAGTTTAGGTTAAGCTTTTCAATTTCTGCAAAGGCACTTGCTAGAATTTCGATCGCATTTGAATTGAATCTAAGATCAATTTCGAAAGGATTATTTCTTCAGGAATATGTGTCTTCTGACGTGTACACAGTATATATTTCCATTTATTTAAGTTTTTTGAATCCATTTTCACCAATGTTTGCTGATTGTAGAGTGCAGGTCTTATACATCTATTGTCAGATTTATCTCTAAGTTTTTCAGTATTTTTTATGTTATTTTAAGTATTATTTTCCTAGGGCTATTGCTTGCATATAGAAAGACCTTTGACTTTTGTATACTGATCTTGTATCTTACAACATTGTTATGTTTAATTATTTGGTTATAATTACTGTATATTCCATTATATTTTCTACTTAGATGCTCATGTTGTGTGTGAATAAAGACAGTTTCATCTTGATTTCCAAACAGTTTTATTTCCTTTTCATTCCTGATTGCAGGGACTAGAATCTCCAGGGGCATGTCGAGAGGGGCTGACGAAAGTGAACATTCTTGCCTTCCTCTTAATTTCAGGGGGAAGAACTCACAGCGTATTGCAGACAGCTGCAGTAGAGCCTCTGGGCTTGACCACCTCCCTAAGCTGACCTTCCTGGACATACCAGTAGGCCTAGATCCTTACGGGGACACCTGCTTAGGTTCAACAGTTTGTTACAGTCCCTTGAGTTGTCAACTTAGGAGTTGTCTCTTGTATTAGGTATTGCTTTCTTAAAAATCAAATAATTTCTGCCTTATAGGTATGGTGTTTGGGGTATTTATGTTTACTTATGTAATTACTCATTACTTACATGTTCAGGTTGAAACCTACCATCTTTTTTCTTTTTTTTTTTTCTAACTGCTTGTCTCATGTATTTATTTCCCTTTCCTCTTTTTCTGCCTTCTTGGGGATTGGGTCTATTTTATGATTCAAGTTTATCTCTTTTGTGGTATTTTGTGCTGACCTTGTTACTTTGGTGGTGGCTTTGTTATTTGGGGGATTTATCTTTGACTTATCCCACTCTAGTTTCAAGTGATATTTTGCCCCTTCAAATGCAAGATAAAAATATTACTTACTGGATTTTCATTTTTCCCCTCACAGTTTTTGTGTTATTGTTGTCATACCCTTTACATAGGTATATATTGTAAACCTTATACTTTGTTGTTATTATTTTTAAACAGTAGATTATATTTTAAATATATTTTTAACCAGAAAATCTACATTATTCACATGGTCACAGTTTTCGGTGCTTTTCAAGGTATCCGATGGCTCAGTGATACTCTGTCATTATTTTAAAATTATTTCTCTCTCTCTCTATGTTATATTTTGTCAAATTTATATTACTGTATTCAAGTTGGATAATCTTTTCTTCTGCAAGAACCTGGTCTGTTAATCACATCTCATGGTAGTGATTGTAGTTTTCACCTAAAGATATTAAATTTGAGGCTTTTCAGCATCTTCCACGTATCTACTTAACATGTTCAACAGTTCACCTGGGTTTTTTAACCTATTGAATATAGTTATAATAATGATTTTAACATCTGATTTTCTAATTCTAACTGAGGTGTCACTTCCGGGTTGTATACATTGATTGTTGTTTCTCCTTATTGTGGTTCCTATTTTCTTACTTTTTGGTATAGCTGGTAAATTTTTCTGTTAGATTCTAGGCAGAGTAAATTTTGCCTTATTACATACTGACTACTTCTATATTTCTGTAAATTATCTTGAATTCTTTACAGGGGCTGGTGAATTATTTGGAAATAATTTGATATTTTTTAGACTTGAATTTCATATATTTTAGTTGGAAGCAGAGCAATATTTCATTTAGAACTTATACCCCCTCCTCTAAGGCAGGACACATTTGTGACGACCCAGTGCCCTGTCTGTTATGAGGCTTCCACTCTGGTTGAGGAGTAAGCACTGTTCCCTGTAATTTATGAGCTGGGAGACCTCTGCCTTTTCAGGCGGCTCTCTCCCTGACCTTGGGTAGTTTCTTAGAATGCACATGCTCATAATTATTCATCTGAGTATTGGGGGTGGGCTTTATTACACCTTAAAGTTCCTTCTCTGTACAGCTTTGTCCTCTCTGCTGCTCTGCACTGTGAGGTTTAGCCGAATTGGTCTCCTGGGACATCTCAGGAGCTGATGGTCAGACTGGGCTCTTTCTGGGCTGCAGCCTGGGAGCTCTGTTGTGCCAGCAGTGGGAACAGGACTAGGGCCCATCCTGTTTGTTTCCCATCTTTAGGAAGTACTACTTGTTTAAATTGATTCAAGCAGGTAGTTAAATATAACTCTTTTTACCCTGAAGCAGAAACCCTACAGTGATTTGCTTTTAATTATTCCATTGGAAATAGAGAATCCTCAAAGAGCTAAAAATAGACCTTCTAGTTGATCCCACAATCCCATTACTAGGTACTTACCCAGAAGAAAAAAAAAAAAAAATCATTTTACCATAAAGACCCTTGCACTTGGATGTTTATAGCACCTTAACCCACAATTACAAAGATATGGAAACAACTCAAATATCCATCAACCCATGAATGAATTACTAATCTGTGTATATGTACACCATGGAATGCTATTCAGACATAGGTAAGTTGGAGACTTTACATCTTTTGTATTTACCTGGATGAAAATCGAAAACATCCTCCTAAGTAAAGTATCAAGAATGGAAAAACAAATATTCCATGTCGTCAATATTACTCTGAAACTAGTAGATGAATAATTACATACACATTAAAATTCAAGATGGGGGGAAGGAGGGAGGGAGGGGTTTAGGTAAACTCTCACTTTGAGGTCTCCTGTGGCGCACCTTATGGGAGAAGTGCTCACCAACAGCTTGGGCTTCGCCTAACAAACACAAACAGTACAACCTAATTGTATGTACCCTTATATTAATCTGAAATAAAAAATATAAACTTTACCATCAGTGAACAGGTGAAGAAATTTGTAGAACTATACGTCTGGTGGGAATGTTGACTGATACTCATTTAAGGGAGAGAAATCTGTTCTATGTATCTAAATCCTATAAAAAGCATTTATCTTACAACCCAGAAATGTTGCTGATATATTAATAGGGTTTTTTAAAAATAATTTTACTAGTATACATTTGACATAATTGTAACATACAGATATAAATATGAAAAATACTTGAACATAATCAGGTGATTTGCAGAGCACAGTGCAAAATGAATATATTGGACTTTTTCAAAATTATTAACAATTTCGGATGATAATAGCAAAATAGCGAACAAAGCACAGAACCATTTAAACACAATTGCATAGGTCATACGCTCATAATGCCAGCCCTGACTTACATATAAAATATTTCTGTGAGTTTTAATTATAATTAGCAAGTAAAAATGAGAACAGATAAGTTTTTGCATAGTTTGATTTAGTAGCTTATGGAATATGTATATATAATACAATGTTATGAAATCATCATAATTTATGTTAGAAGATCCATAATCTCATCTGGTGATTTATACGGTGTGGCATGCTGTGAGTACCTGATAGTCTCAGGCGACTAGTGTGAAGGCCATACGTGAAAATGATGAGAGATGAAGGAAGAAGGATTTCAAAGGGTCTTGTCTATCTTGGATGCAATAAAATGATCAAACCGTATTCATCAGGCAGGGATAAGCTATGAACGTCGTAACACAGAAGGATGATATGATCAAATCTGTATTACAGAAAGATAATTGTAGTAAGTGGTCAAGAATTTTCTAATAATCTTGTCTCCAAGTGAAAAGGACCCAGTAAGTAAAGTATCTCTAGCCTTCCTACTTTCTGTCATTATTTTTTTCTCTTCCTACCCACCGTCCATTGGCCCAGTTCCCCACAAGCTTTAAATATGCTCCATCCCTTGTAAGTTGGGGGATGTGCATATCTCCTTTCCCAGCTCAGCTTTACCACTCAACTTCCAAAATTGGCAGTGAAGTTTGTGATCCATGGACATTTAGAATAAACTGTATCATAGTTTGTGTAATTTTATATTTCCTTTTTCTCTCTTTCAGTGTGCTCGGTATGACAATGCCTTCATTGCAGAGATTCTGATTGACAGAGGAGTCAATGTCAACCACCAGGATGAAGACTTCTGGACACCGATGCACGTTGCATGCGCATGCGATAACCCCGACATCGTCCTGCTTCTGGTGTTAGTAAGTACTTCCTTCTATCTACCACTTGAAGCCGTGGCAGTGGGTAAAAGGCACATGCTTAGTATATTTTAAAACGTGGAACAATTTGAGAAAAATGTACAAAAGTCATTTATTTACCTGGACTGCAAGATGATTAGAGACTAAGAGTGTGGTTCACATAGTTCATACAAGTTGTTTAGACACCCTGCTGGTCTGTACCCTCCTCCCTCTCGTTGGAACTTAACATGCCTCAATACAAGTCAGTCATATCTAAAATGATTAGATAATTTAGATTTTTAATTCAGTATCATTTCTATACTTTTAGCTAAATAGACATAAAGTTATAAGGAGATATGGCTTATGTTAAATCTTCTTTTCTTGGTTACATCTGGTAAAGAAGTGTCTCCAACATTTGTTTACATGAAAATGAAAACTTTAAATATAAAAAGGGTTGGAGCTGATTGTTATTTTCAGTTACAACTGAACATGGACATTCATTCTCACACACACTTTATTTTGGAAGTAAGATAGTTTTTTCCAATTAATTTATCTCTATAAAAGATTTTAAGAAATTGTGCAAGATGTTTAGAAAATTCACTGGAAAATAAGAGTTAGGGTGATTTGTTTTTTCTTGTATGTTGATAAAAATCATCTAATTTCTTAATAAGTCACTCCTATGTGCCTCAATTTTCATATATGTTATTTCTCTTAAGCTTTCAAGATTTTATACACAAGCCATTTGATGCTCAAATACTTTAGGTAACTTGTTGTAGCCTAAAAAACAAACTGTAGATTTGAACTCAAATTCGCTGCCCAAAGTCCATGCTTCTTTCACAGAGCCATGTCGCCTATGCCAGCTTCCTGTGCCTGTCGTAACAAATTACTATGGCTGTGGTGGCAGACAAGAAGTTTCCACTCACAGTTCTGGAGGTTGGGGTCTGAAATCTAGGCGCCCACCAGGACGCTGTCCCTGCAGGCTCTTCCTTGTTCTGGCTGCTCCTGCCATCCTCAGAGTCCCTGCCTTGTGGAGGGACCATTCCAGTCTCTGCCTCCACCAGTCCCCGACTTTTTTCTGTGTTCTCGGTTCACATGTCTCCCTTCTGTCTTGTGTTGGGTTCACAGCCCACCCCAGTACAGTATGACCTCATTCTAACATAATTCCATCTTCAAAGACATGACTTCCAAAAAGAGCTCATTGACAGTTATTAGGGAACATGTCAGTTTTTGTTGGAAACAAATCCATTACCCTGCCCCTCTCTTTCCTTTTTTTAAAATTATAAGCAGAAGTATTTTAAGATTATGAGTTGGGACTTTCTTAATCCTATATAGGATTTAATTTTGTCTAGTTTTCTCTGATTTTTCCTTTAAGAATATATATATAGCTGGGCGCGATGGCTCACGCCTGTAATCCCAGCACTTTCGGAGGCTGAGGAGGGAGAATTGCTTGAGCTCAGAAGTTCAAGACTCGCCTGAGCAACAGTGAGACTCCGACTCATGAAAAAAATGGAAAAACCCAGCCGGGTGCCATGGCAAGCGCCTGTAATCCCAGCAGCTTCCGGAGGCTGAGGCAGCGGGGTGCCTGCAGCCCTAGTCTGAGGTTGCAGTGAGCTACCGCGGCACTGCACTCTGCTCAGGGACATAGGGTGGGACCCTGTCTCAACAACAACGACAAAAAAGTAAAGAAATAAAAAATAAGCAGCGAAACAAAATAAAAAATCCCCCCCAAAAGAATATATATATATATACATATATATATATATATATATATATATATATATAGAGAGAGAGAGAGAGAGAGAGAGAGAGAGAGAGAGAGAGAGAAAAAAAGTATATGTCACTGAAAATGTGTTTCTTTCAAATCCTAGAAAGTGGAGGCTGTGTTAAATTAATAACAAAGACAAGGGAAATATTTACTTTGCTTAAACTAGAAGCTTTTGCAGGGCTGATACTTGACATGTGAAGACACAAAAGCTACTTAACCCATTTATAAGAACAAAATATTTTATGGAAATAGGGCCTGAGAGGCACTAAATTGACAATTTAGTATAAAAGCTGTGGAATTTTCTGAGTATTGAAGGAAAATATAGAACCTATTAGGGAAATGAATGGAATTACCTTTTGAGTGAGGCTGTTGTGAAATGACTCACTTTGGAACTCTGCAGATGCTCAGATGTCATCATGCCCCCCAAAAAAAAACAAAAAACAAAAAACAGCTGAGTCTGTGGTACTTATTTGATAACATTTTTTTTGATAATTCAACCAGTGAATCACTTCTGTGTAATTAGTTATTTGATTAGATGAGAACTGGATAGAAAGGTTTGATTCATGGCTTTGTAGTTTTTCTATGTTCTGAATTATTTTTTCTGAATACTGGTTGGGAGAATCAATAACTTTTTCAAAGCCTTATCTATTTATTTTCTCTAGTTATTACTGATTACATAAGCCTTTGCCAAAAGAGACTTTTTCTCCCTACAAGAAAAATGGTCATACTATTCTCATAAACATTTGTATGTCTGTGCTTGAATTTTAAAATCTTTTTTCCCTATCCTAAAGCAAATTGCTGGTCAAAGACTTCTGTTTCTTGAGTTCCACTGCAGCCAGAATTCCCTCCTCCCTTCTGAAATGTCTCAGTTTCTCACCTTGGCAGAGCAAAGCAAGAGTATCCCCCTTGTACATACGGTCTCCACTGAGCCTAAGTGTACATTCATATTCAACTTACAATTAAATATTGCTGGAACAGGCCTGAATTGACACACTAAATCACGACTAAAGAAAAAAAAAAAAAAAAAAGCAGAGTTAAATCTCAAGAGAAACATTGTATTGACTTCAAGGTGCAGTAGTTATAAATACACTGAAATGACTCTCTTCTAGCATATAAGAAATTGTTACCACAAATAGCATTAAAATCAGAAATGTTATTGACAGACTAGAAGCTGCAAACCACAGAGCCTGCCCTCAGCATGAGGATAAGATGCATTTGTAACCAGAGCTGGGCCTGGGGCAGAGCACCAGGACCAGCACTTGGGACACAAGCTGTCACGTGATTACGGGAATCAAGGAAGTGTTGGTGGCACATTGCGGGGTTCTCCCTGTGACTCCTTGCATGACTGAGGGAATGATAGGTACACATGGGCCTTCGTCATGTTGAGGCAGAGGAATCAATGAGTAACGAACCAATCCTAGTCCCCAAAATAAATATTCAGTAAAAGAATAACAACTTGAAGATGTACCGATTCCTGCCTTAGCTGGAGACACCCTCCTGTCAGCGTCAGCTTCCTTATGAAGGGGAGCATTGTGTGCACTCCTTTTCTGTAGTTCATTTTATCCTCCAATTCCTTGAGACCGCCCCACTTACTTCTAAGCATATCAGCACATTACCCCTGCTCATGATGTTTTACCTCATCATGAACTTGGTATTTCTTTAAATAATTATTTATTTTTCTCTTTGTTCTTATGAGATACTGTTGTTCCCATGGCAACAACTCAATCATATTAATGGCTAGTTGCCGTTATAATAAGCCTCTCTTCTGCCTAGAACGATTTGGTTTATTCAGTAATTTTTTTATGTACCTCACAGCAGCAATGTTATTAGGAGCTCCAAGTTGGGCACTTACTAAATAATTAGCTTACAACAAGTCACAGAGCAGTGAGCTAGTACACAGATGGCTGTTTACTAGAGCAGCACCTCGTCCTGGGTCGACCCTCCATGTACACTTCATATACACCTGCTGAATACATGAATCAGCAGAGGAATGAAAGAAGGGCGGGCCAGTTTTGGAAGCCAACCTGCAACTGGTATTGCTATCTAATGAAGCTGGGGCATACCTTCATTCACCCTTCTACATACTCTAGCATTCTGTGCCTCATCCCTTCTACTCTGCTGTTAGAAGCGCTCACTCCAGTGTGCCTGATGATATGGCTTTTGTTTTACCAGACAGAATCAAAAACTAGAAAGTGGTTGTATTTCATATATGATCGTAGAGTTAAATGTATAACATTCAAATATTAGCTGCGCGTTCATGGTTCTGCAGTGCCCTGTTTCTCACACCACAGATTGATCCAATGTAGTAATGACACATACAGAGTAGGAGGTCCAGAAGTTACTCTCATTCAATGAGTTTTATTTACTCAGTCTTACCACCTTAATTCACTTAACTAATTAATATTAATTGATAACTATGTATAAACACAAGTACTGCCCTGAAGGAAATTTCAGTTTATTCATTCAGTAAATATATATTGATTGGCTACCGTGTTTTCTAAATGCTATGCAGTGAATAAGAAGACACTTTATAATCTAGAGTAATGGCGAAAACAATGCAAGTAATAAAAATAAACCACTGAGAAATGTGATTAATGGAGAAAGTGAGTCTGAGCAGCCTTGTTCATTCCATGTTATAGCTAGCCTAAGAATCCATCCACAAAAGTAATTTACATTTAAATAAATGTTGGTAAAATAGGTGGTCATAAAAATTCTAATTACCATAAAAATATCTTCTTGCCAATAACCTCAAAAGAGAGATTTATTTTACTTGATGGATTAAATTCTATTATACATTATATAGGGCCACATGTTCGAGCTTCTTTTTATTTTCCAAAGTTTAATGATGGTCAGAGAGGCCGTGTGGCATTGATTCATTTGATAAATGCTGGATTGCCTTCTGTGCATACCAAGGGGAAGCAGCAGTGAACCGAAGAAACACAATTCCCTGCTTCTTGGAGCTTATGTTCTAGTGGGGTAAAGCAGGAAAAGACAAATAAATGGCTAAAATATATAACATATTGACTGGTAAGAAGTTTGTAGGGGGAAAGAACAAAGGAATAGGGAGTATTAGAATGGCCACATGGACAGGTGACATGTAAGCGGTGACCCACGTGGGGACATGAATACAGGTGTGCTGGGCAGAGGGAACAGCACCTCGGGACTCCTTGGCAGGGGTCCTGTGCTGGAGGGACAGCAAGGAGACCAGCACAGCTGCCATGAAGTGACCAGGGCTGGGCAGTGGATGAAGTCAGAGCATCTGTGGGTTGAGGGCGAGCCTCAGAGGCTTTGGGTCTACTCAACTCCAGGGCACTGACCCAGGTGATTAAGGAAGCTTTTGGTGAGTTTTGAGCAGTGAGTTTTGACACCATGTAACTTGAGTTTAAGAGGAGGATCACTCTTGCTGCCCTGCTGAAACTAGACAAGGGGAGAAGCAGCACAGGGGACTTTTCCGTGTGGGCACTGTGGACAGCAAAGATGGTGGACGTGAAAGAGGTGGCTGATGTCGGGGTGTGCCGCGTTACAGAGGTGGTGTTGTCAGTACTTGGTGTGATTGCTCTTAGGGATGAGGAAAAGAACAGAAGCCACAAATTACTTCCACATTTTTGGACTGCAAACTGGGAAGTTGGAATTGGAATTTTTGTTGGCTGACGTGGAGGAGGTTAGAATGACCCCTGACTGACCAGGGGGTTGGGTTTAAAAGTGAATGAAAGATATATTTAAGCTGAGTTTTTCACATTCTTCAGAAAGTCATTTATAAAATTGATCTGATTGATTTATAAGGTATTTATTGTGAATCGTTAAGTAGAGGCATGGGAAGCCTGGAGTACTTAAGAAAGTTAGAACATGGTTGCTGTAACTGAGCCGCACTTGTGTTGTGTTGCTGGGCAGGCTTATCCTCCATGAACGTTGTCAGTATTTTTGACAAATGATCTACAGAACTCTGGCAGATGCTGGTTGTAACTTTAATGCAGCCCTCCCTGCCTGTCAGACACTGGACTACATGCTTTACCAATATTAACTCACTCGATCCTCACAAATTTGAGTACGAAGTGCCAGCTCATGGCTGGGTTTTGTAGGCGTTGTGTGCAGAGCAAGATCAGAGATGTCCCCACATGTTTGTGTCTTTTCCTGACATCAGACTTTTATTGGTGCTGTTTCAATCAGAAAAGCCACAAGCTACGTGGGGTTCACTCACCCAGACACATGGGCTCATGTCTGCACCAGGTCAGTCAGTATTGCAAACTTTACATAGTCACATACATAATAAATACATGTATAGATGTTATAGATTAAAATTTCTATATCAAACAAAGTAGCATTTAAAATTAAGAGAAAGGGATTAATGAACCAGTCTAAGGAGAATGATGTGGACCAGAAGACTGTCCTGGGCAGATTTGGTTGTCACCGGAGCTAGCAGCATCTTGCAAGGAAGATTTCCTAATGTGGGCAGAGCCCTGGCAGCAGGTGCCAGTTGCTCATCATGAGTGACTGCAGAACAGTCACTGCAGAGTTGGCCATGAGGAAAGTCCTGCTCTTTTTATGGATCTTCATTCCTGTGGTGGGGCCTGTAGGAGAGTTACACCCTTATCTGTTTGGGTCCATGGTGAATGATGCCTCTTCGCAGATGGAGTCACTTAGGTCCAGGGTGACCCTACAGCAAGTGAGGCCGCTGATTCACAGACAGGCTGATCTACATGCTGAAGGCCAGAGAGTAATGGTTGAGACAAAATTTGATTCCATAAAAATTGGCTTCAGAACCTGAATCCCCGACCACTGTGATCTGGTTCTAAATATTCTTTATGATATAATGCATACAGAGCTAAGAATCCCCAACGTGGGCTACTAAGGTCCTTATTCCCATGGTAGTATCATACATTTCCTTTTAAATCACAACCTTCTAAGTTGATTATTAGAATTGGTGATGGATATTGAGAAATGTTAGGCATGGAGTCAGTTTTTACTGTAGTGTAACTTACAAAGTCATCTTGAACACAGTTTGGCTCCTAATACAGGGTTAGGTCCCTTCTACTTTCTGGTGCCATTTTTATAAACAGATCAGTACATAACCTCATTTTATGTATTTCTGTTTAAAGTAACTTTGTTTAATATATAATGTTGATTTGTTAACATGGAACTCACAACCAGCAGCACTGTAATTCAGTCCAGAATGAAGCTGGTCTAAATAGTATCTCACTGGGTATGAAAAATAATTCTATTTCCTTATTCTGTAATTTCATTCATATACTTATTATGTAATCCTTATTATTATATAAAGAAATCTAATTTCAGTGAAATTTCAAATCCAAATGCTTTGGCTTCCAATAAAACACTATTTTATCACATTGTAATTTTTATATTTAACATATATAATGATATTTGTATTATTACATAAAGCTTTTCCCTTGAGAATTTTTCTCTTCACTTAGGTAAGAGAAGAGAGAATATTGATTATTTGAGCATCTAAAATTCACATGTAATTTTTAATTTACCTTTTGCATAATTCAATTTTTAAGTATTTTCTAACTTCCATCATATTCCAACACCAATGCTCTATAACTCAATTTTTTCTAGTTTTTAATAAAAAATTAATTCCAAGTTATTTTGTTCCTTCCTAGATTTTGAGGAGGCTTTCTTGTTAGTAAGAGTAAATCACAAGGATGAAAGTACTTATCTCAAAACCATGTCATGTATTAATCTCTTACAATTCTTTTTCTTTTTTTTTTTTTTTTTTTTTTGAGACAGAGTCTCACTATGTTGCCCTCGGTTGAGAGCCATGGTGTCACGGCTCACAGCAGCTTCAAACTCTTGGGCTTAAGCAATTCTCTTACCTCAGCCTCTCAAGCAGCTGGGACTACAGGTACCCACCACAACACCCAGCTATGTTTTGGTTGCAGTTGTCATTGTTGTTTAAGCAGGCCCCAGCTCAAACCTGCCATTCTTGGTGTGTGTGGCTGGTGCCTTACTCACTAAGCTAAAGGCACTGAGCCAGTTCTCTTACAATTCTTGACTTCTTGTTTATCTCAACATGTATACATTCTATCATATATGAACACTTATATGTGCATAGTTGTACATATATGTATTTCTAGCACACTGAATCAGTGTAGCTGTGTCCTGAATAAGTGTAAAACATGCCCAGAATCTGTCCAGCCAAGTGCCTGCTGCCAGAGGAACATGGAATATTCGCTGCTATTTTAGATCATGTGAGTACTCTAGGACTTGGTCTCTGAATAGCCTTGCTGAATTCATACATCTTTCTTTCTTTCTCTCTTTTTTTTTTTTTCCCTCACTTATTTCTGGTATAATTTTGGATCAAAGGTTTCCCATTTATCTGCATTCTAGATGTGAATTTTCACATTTAGTTTCATGTTCCGAGAGTTGCTAAGCTATTCTAGTAATTCTAAAGCTATTAGAAATATGCACATTTTTTAACAGTTCATTGCATTTCAAACTATAAGAAGCAATGCTTTCATTTTGGTGTTAATAATTCTGAAGGGAAAGTCATTCGAGTAAACCATCTTATGAGGCCTTATATTTGGGGAAATTATTGCCTAAGTTACTGACTAATCATCTTAGACTTGCTCTTATCTAAAAATGTTGGGAGGAATAAGTTAGATACTTAATGTGTCCTGGAGCCAGTTAATAAATTTTACTTTAAAGGGTATCTGTTATGCATAATTTAAGAAATTGTAATAGAGAATTAAAGGATAAGATTTTATAAAGTTTCATTTTTTTCAAAAAGTGACAGGTAATATCAAATTACTAAATTACTACTGTTACACACTACCTGGAGATATGCTAAGGTATTTTCATTCCTTGAAATCAGGAGTTGTAGGAAGAAATAAGAGCAAATGTATGGTCATTTGCTCAGTGGGGCTTGGCAATGATATCACCTTTACTTCAGCAACAATGAAATGATGACTGGAAATGCAGCGAAAGTTTGTTCAGGAGTGGGTGTTTTGTGTTTGAACATCTGATACTAGTAATTTGTTTCCATATAGATGGAGTGTGTGATGAACTGTATCTAATAGGCAGTGTGGAAATAGGTTATTTTAATGGATGCTTCTGGAAACAAACCATTCTCCCACGGCTGAAATAGTAAATGATATTTCATATACATTGGCTTACTTTGTGTTAGTGGCTTAAACCGATAGATAAAACATAATTCATTTTGATTTACTTAGTCCAAAACTTATTGGTTGTCTATGCTATTCTTAGGTTAAATGTTAACACTATTATAAAAATGTTTCTATCATTAATATTTGGTTATTAGGAGCCCTTTCCACTACTTTGCCTCGTTACACATCAGGCACAGCTTGACCTTGCTACTTCATAAAATTATCCCCGTTGTTAGAACATAGGTAAAAATTTAGATGGTTCAAGGTACACCTAATTCTCCAATGTGAATTGTGGTGGGAAATCCAGGTCACACATGTGATTACCAACATTTAAATGACCACACGCACAATATATTCCATCTCTTTCTCATAAGTTGATCCTGCATTTGACTGCATGGAGAAAACTGAAGTCTTCAGGCTTGAATGCTTTCAACTTTCTACTAACAAGCTATTGAATTTTTCCTTTTATTTGCTGCCTTTCCTCCATTCTTAATGAGGCATTTATAAGGTAAATCTTTTTATATCCTCTCTATATTTTATTAATTGCCATGTCTGCAAGGATTTCTTCTTTATTGCTCTGTTATTTTCATAGTCATTCCATTAAATTTTTCCTTTAAATTCATAATATGTCCCAATATGTTCCAGTCCCCCCAAAAAAAGAAAGGAAGGGAGGAAGGAAAGCAAGAAAGAAAAGAAAGAAAATGATCAACTCATTGTTTTCACTGAGGTTTCTCTGGAGAAGGATAAGACTTTCCTGGCTCTGGACACTCCCTAGTCCAGGCAATCCGGTTTCACCCCTTCAAGTCCTTCAAGATAGACGGCTTTTGCCGTGAGCACTCTGAGTATCTTTGTGGCAAAACCAGTGGATATATTTCCACTTCCTTCTTTGTCCTATTTAATTTATCTCACTAAATCTAAAAGCAGAAATTGGGCAAACATCCTGTTTTTTCCCCAAGATCATACATGGTGGCACGTCAGAGGAAGGAAGTACAAGAATCAGTTCTGCTGCCTCTGCTCAGTTATCGGCCCTGGAACACGCGTGCCCTTTTGTTTTAGGTTACGTTTTTTGTAACTCTGCTGCTTCTTAAACCTTCTTATCACTAAAAACCTGTGGTGGAAATACTTCCTCAGTGTAAAACAATGGCTATGACCAGAAGCAGAGAGTGCCATTTAAGAAAATGAAAGCAGAAGCTTTCTTATTTCAGATCATCTTGGAAATTGTCACCCCTTTCTTTACAACAAGAAAGAAAGTGAACCTGTTGAAAATGAGTTGATTTTCTTAAGGGAATTGAGGTTGTAGGAAAAATCCCATCAACTCCAAAATCTGAGCTAGGGGTGAATCCAGAGTGATGGCCGAACAGGCACAGCAGATGTGGAGGCGTCAGCCGGTGGGAACATTTAAATGGCAGAGTTGTTGAGTGGCTGGAGGCTGAATAGAGAG
The DNA here is from genome assembly GCA_963574355.1 of Loris lydekkerianus. Taxonomy (NCBI): domain Eukaryota; kingdom Metazoa; phylum Chordata; class Mammalia; order Primates; family Lorisidae; genus Loris; species Loris lydekkerianus. The sequence continues at coordinate 78,377 of CAUYPK010022306.1, forward strand.
AGTGGTGTGGCATTGAGAAAACACCGAGGCCTCAATTTTAGGGGGCCCCACATGGTCACGAGTTTGCCTTGAGGAGCCTCCCCAGGTTCTCACAGGCAAGATCTAAGAAAGGCCCCACCGTGGCTCCTGAGGGAGGCATAGATTAATCATCTGAGACACACCCCACTGAAACTCTAGTCTCCAGAAAAAAAGACTTTTCCAGTGCATTATTTCACCTGCTTAATGGGCATTCCTCCCACCCCAGCCCCCTATAGCGTTCTTGTCTCACTTAATGGTGGGACATGGGGAACAGAGGCGTGGAATAAACTCTGGCAAGGGTTGCCACAGGACACACAGAAGCCCTGGAGAGACTCAGGTTCAGTCCTAAGGTTATATGATGCTTCTCCTCTCACACACCTTCCACCATGCCAAGGGGGCTCCTTTAAAGCAACAATGGGTCACAGCTAGAGAACTAATGGGGCTGCCGCACAGAGTTTCTCTGAAGACGAGTGTGTAGGGAAGGGCGGAGATGGACATGAGGTCCGGCACCTGGACTCAGCAGACAGTAAACACACCTCAGCTGCTGGCCAGATAGAATAAATCCTCACCCCTGGCCTACGTACTGCAGCTATTTACACACAGTATCTGGCTTCTAACAGGATACTAAGAGGCATGTCAAAAGATAAGGAAAACACAATTTGAAGAGACAGAGAAAGCACCAGAACCACGTGAGATATGACACACATGTTAGAATTATCAGACAGGGAATGTAAGACAACTGTGATTAATATGCTAAGGGTTCTAGTGGAAAAAAGTACACAACTTGCAAGAACAGATGGGTAATGTAAGCAGAGATATGGGCACACTAATAAAGAATGAAAGAGGAATTCTAGAAATCTGAAATGAAGAATGTCTTTGATGGGCCCCTCAGTAGGCTAGACACTGCCAAGGAAGGAATCACCAAACCTCCTCTGAAATGTCAACAGGACTTCTTAAACTGACATGCAAAGAAAACAAGGGATGACAAAAAACAGAATATAATCCTGAAATACTTTCAAAAGGTTTGACATGTGTAATGAAAATACCAGAAGAAATATAGAAGAAATAACACCAAGTGTGCAGTAGATTAGTGGAGTGACTAAAGTTTGCAATAATCTACTATATATTTGCCAGTAGCTAGGAAAGGAATAATTCCAATGTTATAGCATAAATAAAAATATTTAATATGATAGGTATCTCAATTACATTGATAGTCTTTGCAAATTATATGAATGTACTAAATTATCACATATACCCCCTCAATGTGAATATTTATTATGTATCAACAAAATCTTTTTTTAAAATAGAGAACAAAGCAGACAGAATAATTTGATTTAGTAATGGCCACAAACTTTTAAAAATTAATGACAAACAATAAAGCAGTGATTCAGGAAGCTCAAAGAACACCAAGTGGGAGAAACACACACAAAAAAACTATTTCTAAGCATAACATATTTTAAACTGCAGAAAATCAAATACTGAGGGAAAAAATACTGGGGGAACAAAACAGAGAAGAAAAAGTAATGTTAAATTTAGAGACATAAAGATAAGATTCATGATGAGCTTCTCCAGCAACTATGAAAGCAAGAAAAATGGACTGACATGGTTACAGTGCTGAACATGAACACTGACAACTTGGAGCTTTATATCCAGGGAAATTCTCCTGCATATAAAATTCTAGGTTGTCAGTGTTTATGATATTTGAAGGAGAATTAAAGTTTCCCTCTCTCTTTCACACATACACACTGAGTGAATTCATTGCCAGTGTACCTCCTACTTAGCAAGAAATGTGAAAGTAAGTCTTTCCATAAGAAGGAAAATCATATTCACAAACTTTGATCTATGTGAATAAAAGAGAACATTGGAAAAGGAATGAACGAATGCAAATATAAATTTCATATGCTTTTTGTTTTCATATTTTAACTTCATTGAAAAGATAACTATTTAAAAATGATGGCAACAAGTTGTTAGATAATTATAGGATATGGATAACTAAAATAAATGATAATAATGTCATAGGGAGTGGAGAGGAAATACTACTATAAGATACTTGTACTACATGTGATATTGTATTGTGTCATTTGAAAGGAGACTTGGGTTAGTTCAAAATGTACACAGGACACTTAACAACACCAGTAAAATTTTTATGCTAAGAAAAGTTATAAAATAGAATCAATTAAGCCAATGATGGCAGAAGGAGAAAATATAGAAGCAAAGAGAAAATGTAATCTAAAATAGTCACAAAAACAGATTAATGTAAGTATATCAGTAATTTCTTTACATGTGAGGTATCTAAAGACACATTGTCAGCATAGATGAAAATACATGACCCAACTCTGTAGTGTCCACCCAGGCCACCTAGAATGTAAAGACGCAGACATGTTAAGAGCAAATGAACAAAGACGTACTTGACAAACTAATCACCAGAAAGGCAGAGTAGTTATATTAATATCAGGCAATGCAGACTTCAGAATAAGAGCACTTACCAGGGGTAAAGAGGAGCACAGCTTGGTGATCATAGGTCACCACGAGAAGACGTAATTCTAATATGGATGTATCTAAGGACAGTGAATCAAAACATCTGAGGCAGAAACTTATAGAACTTCAAGGAGAAATAATCAAACCCACTATTACAATCTTAGACTTCAATGCCATTATTTAATGAATTGACAGATGAAACACAAAAAATAGGGAACTATGTACTTCTGTGAATAACACAACACCGTAAGTCAGCTTGAACGAATTGACATTTATAGAAGATTGCTGTCAATTTCAGCAAAACACCCGCTCTTCTTAATCTCCTGTGAAATAATTCATGTCAAAATAAGACTATATCCTGAGCAGTAAAACAGGCTTCAAATAATTTAAAATTTGAATAAACATACAAAACATATTCTCAGACCACCATGGAATTAACTAGAAATCAGTAAAAGAAAGATATCTGAGAAAACCTCATATATTTAGAAACTAAGCCACACACGTCACAATCACATGTAGGCCATTGAAGAAGTCTCAAGATCAACTAGCATATATTTTTAAGTAAGAAAATATAAAAATACTACTTATTAAAATGTGTGAAATACACAGCATGAGAAATGCTTGGGGAAAAATTTATAGCCTTAAATAATACATTAGATAAGAAAAAAGATGTAAAATGCATAATCTAAGCTTCCCCCTTAGGAAACTAAAGAAATAAGAACAACTTAAGCCTAAATCAAGCAGAAAAAACAAAAAATAGCACAGAATTCAATAAATTTAAAAACAGGAAACAATTAAAAAATTAATGAAACCAAAAGCAACAGTAAAAAATGGTTACTATAAAACTGTAGTAATCAACACAGTGTTATTTTTTGGAAGGAATAGGAAGTTTCATATACATCAATGGCACAAAAAGTCCATAAATAAGCCAATATAAATAAAGTCAAGTAATCATTGACAATTACAATAGTGACACAAAAGAGAAGTGGCCGATTTAACAGCAACAGAAACATAGTGCTGGAACAATTGGTCATCACTATGCAAAAGAGTGAACCTAGGCATAGATCTTAAATCTTTTATAAAATTAACTCAAATGTGTCATGGACCTAAATGTTAAAACTTCTAAAAGAAATCATAATGCGAAAATCTAGGTGGCCCACAATTTAATGAAGAGTTTACGTATAGTACCAAACTCATGACCTCTGAAAGAAACTGTGACACGTTGGACTATGATGTACAAAACAGTGTCTAATAGACAATTTAAGTTTGACTATTTCTTTTTTTTTTTTTTTTTTTTTTTAGGGCTTTGGGATTATGTGCACTTTATTAAGCACTAATTCTTCCAAAATTGGCAATTTGTGCATGATCTATATTAGCAATTTTCATTTAACTACAGTATTTGGTTAAATAAAATACTATTCTTCATAGAGAAAGAGTTTATTGAACATTCTCAGCTGGGTTTTGCTGAAGGTAATTTTTTTAATTTTTTTTATTAAATCATAGCTATGTACATTAATGTGATCATGGGGCACCATACACTGGTTTCATAGACTGTTTGACACATTTTTCATCACATGTTAACCATTTCTTTTTTATTGACAAATTAAAATTAGATGTATTTATTAGGTACAGCATGATGTTTTTATAGATGTATAGTTGTATGCATTATGGAATTGCTAAATCAGGCTAATTAGCATTACTTCACATATTTATTACTTATTGTGGGGAGAACACTGAAAATCTGCTCTTTTGGCAATTTTCAAGTATATACTATAGTTATTAACTATAGTCAACTTGATAAACAATGAATCTCTTGAGTTTATTCTTCCCGTCTGACTGAAATTTTGACCAACATCTCCCCAATACTCCCAACCCTGCCGCAAACAATTTCCATTTTACTCTGTTTCTATGAGTTCATCTGAGAAAGAGCATGTAGGTATAATATACAAAGAACTCTTAAACCTCAAAATAACAAAACAACCCAATTAAAAATGGACAAAACAGTCTCAGCAGACACCCCATCAAAGAAGGTGCACAGGTGAGAAATAAGCACGTGAAGGAAAGACCAATAGCATTTGGCATCAGACAGTTGTCAATTATAACAAAATGCAATACCGGTGTATACCACTAGACTGGCTAAACATAGAAAACAAACAAATCCAAACCCGATACTATGGTGCAACAGGAATTTTCATTCAATGCTAGTAGGAAGCAAAATGGGACAGTCACTGTTGAGTTCTTTACAAACCTAAATATAGTTGTAAGATATAATCCAGCGATCATGCTCCCACGTTTTTTCCCAAATTAATTTGAAAACTTACACTGATTCTAAAGCTTACTCACTAATATTTGTAGCAGCTTTATTCATAATTGCCAAAGTTTGGAAGTGCCCAAGATGTCCTTCTGTAAACAAAAAGATCACAAACTGTGGATCATGCACATAAAGGAGTAAGGTTCAGTGGTAAACAGGAATGAGCTAACGAGTTTGGGGAAGTCATGCATGCATCTTACATGCAAATTACTAACCAAGTGAAAGCAGCTAGTCTTAAAAGGGTTTCTGAAAAAAGCAAAACTATAGAGACGGTACAAAATGTCAGTGGTTGTCATGGTTTTGGAGATCTGAGAGGAGTGTTGCGTTAGCATTTTTAGGGCAATAAAACTATTCTGTATGATGCTGTGAGAGTAGATACACGACAGTCTGCCTTTGTGGGAGAAAACAGCCAAATCTACAGACAAAGGGTTTACCTTAATATATGTAAAATTTTTAAAAAGTTGGGAAATATATATAAACTTAAAAAAATATATTTATGATGTCCAGGGATTAAAAGATGGAATATAGACTCTAAAAAGAGAATCTAAGTATATTGAAAACTTATAAAACAATTATGCCCAAGTGCCCATTGATCCACGAATGGATTAATAAATTGTGGTGTATGTATACCATGGAATATTATGCAGCCTTAAAGAAAGAGGGAGACTTTACCTCTTTCATGTTTACATGGATGGAGCTGGAACATATTCTTCTTAGCAAAGTATCTCAAGAATGGAAGAAAAAGTATCCAATGTACTCAGCCCTACTATGAAACTAATTTATGGCTTTCACATGAAAGCTATAACCTAAGGTTTGGGGGAGGGAGAAAGGAAGGGGAGGGAGGGGGGAGGGAGGCGGAGGGAGAGTGATTGGTGGGATTACACCTGCGGTGCATCTTACACGGGTATATGTGAAACTTAGTAAATGTAGAATGTAAATGTCTTAACACAATAACTAAGAAAGTGCCAGGAAGGCTATGTTAACCAGTGTGATGAAAATATGTCAAATGGTCTATAAAACCAGTGTATGGTGCCCCACGATCGCATTAATGTACACAGCTATGATTTAATTTAAAAAAAAAAAAAGAAAAAAAAAAAACTAAACTAAACTAAAACCCACCAGTGCTCTGACTATTGTCAAGAAAGTGGGATATAAAAAGCATCTCCAAGTGTGGTGCATCGATGCTGTCCTCATTAGTTCTGTTTAATCTCCTTTTGTTTTCTTCAATTATGAGAGCCAGCCTAGCGTTTCCTCTCCAGCATCGATGCCCTAGGAAGGAGGGCTAGGCTTGCAGGCCAGCGGGGACTCCACAGGGCCACCTGGGGCCACCAAGCACTTCTGCTGTGAATCCTGCCGTTTGCAGCTGCTCCAGCCTTGCCTTGTACAAGCGAGTGCCAGGGCTGGGCCTGCCGCTGCCCCGGCCACTGCAGGGAACCCGTATGGCCTGTAAAGAGGGGTCAGGCATCTTTCAGCACCTCATGGAATCTCTGTAAGCCCCCCGTGAGGAAGGAAGGAAGGAACAGAGGGATGGACGTGAGCTTCTCGCTCCTTTCTCTCCCTAGCACTTAGTGGAAACAGCAGCCCCCACCCAGGAAGCGGTGTTCCCAGCAGGGGAGCGACCTGGCTCAGGGGGTGCACAGCCTTCACTGTGGCCTGAGACAGACGAACTGTCTCAGCATCTGTTTACTACGTGTGAGAGGCAGGAAAGCCACGGACTCGGGGCCAGACTGCCAGGGTTCAGGTCCCAATCCTCCTACTTCCTGCCTCAGTTTCTTCAACTTTAAAGTGAGGGTAATAATGATAACATTGCATAGGGTTGTCATAAAGATTGTACGAGTTACCAGCAGCAGACAGCTTGAAACAGCCTCTGGGACCAACAAGTCTCAATAACGGTTAACCCATTGCTCTTGGTGGTGTTGATCATATTGGTGGGGGTGAGGTGGGAGTGGGAAGAGTATCAGCCAGACACACCTGCCACTGATGCCAAAAGCTCAGGAAGGAGCCCAGGAGTGGAATCAAAGTGGGCCAGGCTTACCAGCAGGTGGGAGGGGACTCTGATATGCCTGGCCCACCACAGCTGGGTCCACGCACCTCTTCAGGCACCTGCTCTGCTGGACATGTGCTGCTTCTAAGCTGTTCCCACTGCCCATGCTAGTCTGATGCTCCTTTCTTTCCCTAGGCACTTCGGGGAACCAGCAACCCCACCATCAGCCCCACAGGCCCAATGGCTGTGTGAACACCATGAGCAGTTTCAATTCCCCAGCTGCTATTCCAGGTAGCCAGGAGCCCTGGGATGCTCAGAGCCAGGCAGAAGGGAAGATTTGGGTGAGAAGCAAGCAGAGGAGAAACAGAAGTCAAGCCAATGCCTGCACTTGGACTGCAGCACAACACAGAGGGAACAAGACACTGTCCCTGCTCACAGGTAATCTGCAACCCTGAGGGAGGGTGGCACAGGCGTGCACCTCCACAAGACACAATAGACCACAGGGCCCAGGACAAGGCAGAGCACATGGCACCAGGCAGGGGCTTTGGAGCCAGAAGCACCCTGAGTTCCCAGCTGTACCATCTAGTGAGTGGTCCCCCCTGCATCGTGGGCAAGTCCAGTGACCACAATAAAACAACAGCGAGCGCTTACTCTGCGCTTCCTCCCTCCAGGCATGGTCTAGGGAGTTGTATCTGCACAGAGCTGCTTAGTTCTGGGGTGAGGTCTATAATTATCTCCATTTTACAGGTGGGGAAACGGAGGCCATCAGGAGTAGAGCCAGGGCACAAACCCAGCCAGGCTAGCTCCCGGGCCACACAGACCACCATCCAAGCCCACTCAGACAAGGCCTACAGGCACATCCAGGAATGTGTCCTGTAGAGATTGCCTCCAGGTGAGCACTCCCTGCACATGGAGGCCAGGCTTAGGGAGGCCACCACATAACAGCCAGTCTCAACTGAATGTGCATTAGGCACTGGCCTAGACCCTCTGCACGTGTGACCTCATTCAGTCTTCCCGACCACCCAGGGAGGGAGGCTCTATAATTACACCCAGTGCCTGGCTGTCAGCACGTGCCCTTGTATTCCATTAAGCCCCAAGCCCAGAGCCAGTATTCAGCAGATACCTGTCTGTAGCTCCATCTGGTCCTTGCCAAGTTGCAGGATTGGGCAGCTGCCCTCCCACTCCCTCTTATTCGGGGCTCAGAGGCAAGAGGGACGCAGAAGAGCCGCTCACAGAGAAGGCCAGGGCTGGAGACTGAGACAGGAGACTGACAGCCTAGAGTAGGGGCAGGCCCAAGAGGACAGGACTGCCCCTGCGTCACCCCCAGTGCCAATTCTCTGCCTTCCCTTTCCTGGCTCTCTTTTCTCCTTCAGTTCTGTCCCCGTGCCTTCCAGGGCAGAACCTGCTCCCTGAGCCAACAGCTCCAAACTCGTTAAAAAGCATGCAATTCTTTCTTTAACCTAAATCTCCCAGTGAGGGCAAACCAAATATTAGACATAGAACAGATTCAAGTTCAGGTGAGCAGAGAGGGGCCTGCCCCTCTGTCCACTGCCCCATAGACGTCCCCTGAGATGCCCCCTGGTGACCCCAGACAGAGTCTGCACCCACCTGACTTATTTCTGACCCCTCCACCCGACCTCCCATCCTTCAGAAACTTTCTGAAAGGCGGTTCTTCTGAACATCTAACCTCAAGCCTTCCTGCTGCTGCTGGAAAAGGCTTGCCTCCCCCCTTGTGAACTTGTTCCGGAGGCTCCTGGGAAGTCTCCACAATCTTTAGAAAATTGATTTCTCGAGTTTGCCTTGCCAACTCTTAATTTAAAAACATAACAAGATGACAACAACGACGCAATCATTAAAAAAAATTAAGACAAAACTGCTGAACAGAGCCTACTCTGCAGAGTGACATGACCCGTGACTCCACACGCTCCGGTGGTGGCCCAGATGCCAAGCACTTCCACTCCCAGCTCCCGGGCGCCACGAGGGCTTGGTGCATCTTTTCGCCCTCACGCCAATTTGCATACCATTACCCAGGAAGCCCCGCGCCAGTTTTCCCTTTTGCAAATTCCCACCCGTTTCGTGTCATAAATAAGATAGGAGACAGAAAACTAATACAGCCCAGTGATGCATTATTCATGCCTCGTCACACTGGTGTGATAGATTTACAACAGCTAATACATGCAAACTAAGTTTGGGCACTAAACATGAAAATTAAGGGTGGGGAAGGCACTGCACATGGGTAGGGGGAAGCTGAGGAAATTGAGGGGCGGCTGGTGTCCAGGAGCCCAGAGAAGTTTCTTCTGTGTCATGCTTGGGGACCAAACACATAAGTGCTGGTACCAGCATCATGTGGGCGGCACCAGCGGGAGGCACCAGTCAAGTGCGGACAGGATTGACAGCACATGCTTTGGGAAGCACCTTTGTGCCCTGAAACTCATTAAAAACAAGCCCTCTGTCAACTGGGGTGCTGCCCACCCCTACCCAAACCTGAGGTAAAACACATTTAGGGAAAACACCACAGCTAAGTCCACCTCCCTAAGGGCTGCCCTCTGGCCTCAAGACCCCTGACTGAGCACCTACTGCGTGTCGGGCCTAGTCTCGGGCACCAGGGAGGCAATGGGAACAAGAGCCAGCTGGGCCCGGTCCTGCCCTACCATGCCTCCCTGTGGTTAATCCCATAATCGGGCTCAAGACGACAGTGCCAGCGCATAGCTGTACGTCAAGAGGTCACGGGGCATGACCCGGTGCATGTGTGATAGAAGCTGAGAGTGGGGGGACTACGGTCTGATGGGAGAAGGGCGGCCCACCACCACCTGGGAGGCTTGGCCTGGCGTCCAACCACTAGTTTCTGCAGCTGCACCAGGGTCTCAAAATCTGCTTACAGGGGATGGGGTATTGCCACAGACACTCCTCAAGGATGGGGCAGGGCAGACGCAGGGACGGGGTCCAGCAGTCCAGCAGACTACGAAGACAGGGGCATGCCTGCATCAGTGGGAGACACCACCCAGCCCTTTACACAAACCCCTCCCACGTTCTCCGGAGGTGGCTTCCCTGCCTCCTTCCTCTAAGGCACAGGTCCACCTGGACACTTCCCCAACCCCAGCCCAGTTTTTTAGCTTTTGGCCAAGAAAGAAAATCTTCCCACCCGGCCAACATCTCACAATCCCACAAGTTCCTGGTAGCCTGCCCTACGGAGGCTTCACCAGGAAGAAGGAGGGTGCCCACATGCTCACCCCACAAACCGCCTCACGCTGAAGCCTGGAGAGGCTAGGGAGGCTGCGCAGCGCCTGGCCCTGGGACACACCAGGGAGCAGGGTAAATGAGGCCCCGAATTCACAGTGCTCATATTCCAACGATCAAAGAAAAAAATCTCATAAAATGATTAGCACTTGTATGGCAATAAAGGTGGATTTTTGATGGAGCACTAGGGTGATCAGGGAGGCCTCAACAGAGGAGATGGCAGTTAGGCTGAGACCTGAGAGACAGAGGAGAAGCCAGGTGGAGATGGAAACAGTGTTGCAGAAAGAGAGAACAACAGAGGCAGGGCCGGGTGGGGTGGGGTGGAACTCAGCATGCTCCATGGCCCGGGGAGGGGCCAGCGCGGCTACAGACTGCCAGTCAAAAGGCCTGGCATCCCATCCACTTCCTCATCTGAAAAATGGGCCCTGCCAATCTTCCTGCAGAGTTACAGAGATCCAAAAGCATAATGCACATTCACAGCCCAACCCCGTCCCCATCCTGTCCCTACTGCCTGCCTCCCAGGAACTGGGGTGGTAGAGACACCAGCCCATGCGTGTCAGCAGGCAGCCTCCCCTGGTGCCCCAAACGCCCCATCCTGCAGAGCACTCACACCCCGCACGCCGCAGGCCTGCTGTTAGCCTGTCCCCAATAAGTTTTTTTTTTAATTAAGATGCAACAATCATCCCACAGCCGGCTTCCCCCTCCAGCGATCGGTTAAAATGAACTCCAGACGACTGGATTAGACTTTAAAGGCGGTGTGATCTAGATCACGGAGGCGGAGGATGCAGTGTTGACACAGGCCCCGGTGAGCGACATTATTATTTAACAGGCCTGGCTCCTGCCTCCACTGGGATCAAGGAGCTGAACAAGCAGTTGGTGGGAAAGCAGCAAACCCAGAGACACACTGCAGGGGCAGGCTCTGCAGGGGTCGACGAGACGCACAAGGTTGGAGTGGCCAAGCAGGGACCAGCTGGACCTCAGAAATAGTAAGTGCCGCACAGACCAGGTGTCCACTCAGTGCCCAGCACAGCGGCATATACTACTCTCCTCTCTGGACCATCACTTCCCTTTGTCCCATGATCACACAGCAGCTCCCCTGCCCAACCTAGCTCAGGCATCCTAGCCACACAACTCTCCCCTGCTCCTATCCCTCTTTCAGCAGAGTTTGACACCCCACCCCTGTTTCCTCTGGTTCCCACAGGGCCTTGACTCACCCCCTCCCAGGCCTTATTACATCAGGTGGATGCTGATGGTCCCAGGTCTGTCCCTCTGCACAGATTCTAACCTCCCTAAGAGCTGACACCAAATCTCACTCATCTGCATTCATCCTGCGCCTTATATGGGGCGCCTGGAAGTGGCAGCACCTGTAAGAACCAAAGATGAGCTTGACGCTGGGAAACCAAGACCAGCAAGCCCTCAGCCCAGAAGACACGTAGGTGTAAAAAGCAGGCTGTAAACACATGGAGGCTCCCCAGAGTGACATCGACAGGGACAGTAAAACAGGTGGCCAAGGCAGCCCAGAGGAGACTGGGACTTCTGCTAACACTGCAGCTAGCAGCGTCATGAAGGCTCAGGCTGCCTGTGCTCAATTCCTGACTCTGCCTCTTCCAGCTGTGTGACCCTGGGCAAGTTACTTAACCTCTCTGTGCCCATTTCCTCATCTGTAAAGCTGAAATAATAATAGCACTCATAGCGTGGTTCGAGGACAAAATACATTCACACATCTAAAACCCACATCTAGTCCAAAGGAGTCTTAAGCACTCATTATTTGCTGGTTATTGTTATTTCCTGGAGATGGGAGGAATCAGGAAATGCTCCTTAGAGTTAACGCAACCCCTATTTTAACTCCAAGTCTTTATGTGCAGGCCTGGGCTCCTCTAGCCACATCCTCAGCCTAAGACACACTCCCGGACCTCCTGGCTTGGGGGCCAAACAGCCCTAAGTGCCTCAAATCCCCAAAGGGGTTTTCTCAAGCCTGGGACAGGTTCTGCAGCTTGGCTGCTAATAGGGAATGTCCAAATGTCCTTCCCCTGAAGCAGGGCTTTCTGCTCCCTGCTGGTGCTGAGCCCTGAGCACACACTGGCGACCACAGAGATGGTCTCCAGCCGGCTCCTGCAAGCCTGGCTGCTGTGCAGTGGGCACCATAGAGAGTGAGAAGCTGGCCGGCCCAGGAGCAGGTTGGGCAGCTGTTGGGAGTGGCCAGGCAGAGCCATTTCCAGCTCTACGACAGAGCCGGCTTCCCCTCTGTTCTAGGCAGCGGGCACACGCCATATTAAACATGCATGGCGAACTTTGCCACTATGCCGAATGACTGTGTGTGCTGAAGTCCGTTGCTGGCACCGCACTGCGCACAGGAACTTCTCAATTTCCCGGCTGCAGCTCCCTCTGGCTCTGCCGTGCAGGCTCCCTAAACACCCCTTCCTCGTGCTGCCTCCCCCAGCCAGCGGCCCTCCTGGGGCCTTCCCAGGTGCACCAGACAAGTGTAAGGACATACTGATCTCCTTCTTAAAAGCAGCTGGCCCAAAACGAATCTTAAATCATCACAGCCTCGCGCTGGAGCCTGGTAGCCACTGGGGCGCCAGGGATGGTTGGGTCAGAGCAGAGCTGCAGGGGCCTGGGGAGGACTGCACTGCGGTCAACAAGGGGAAAAAATGGGTGAGGGCCAGGCAGGGCCAACTCAGCCCCAGCCTTCCCATCAGCCAGCTATCTCATGCTCCTAGGGCTGCTGTTAGCAGGAGGGTCGCCTTCCTCCAGTTAAGCAAGAAGGCGGCAGCCTGCAGCCTGCAGATACCATGCCCTGCACGTGCGGACAACACCAACGCTAAGGGAGAAACTTCATTTTCCAAATCCAGCACTTAGGGCTGTTTGGCCCCCAAGCCAGGAGGTCCGGGAGTGTGTCTTAGGCTGAGGATGTGGCTAGAGGAGCCCAGAGTGCAGCCAAATCAACAACACAAATAGCAGTAAGGATTTAAGTTAGGGAGGCCTCAAAGGACAGGCTGGGTCTCTCTCAGCAGCCTGGAGGTCCCTACAGGCAGGCTGGGCCTCCTGTGCTCCTCCCACTGCTGCCTTAAACAAGCACCCAGCACACAGGGCTGAGCACCCCTGTCTACCACCGTTCTCGTCCTAGGGCTGAGATGGACCCCAAACCAGGGTGTCAGCAGAACACTTTCAGGGCCCCTAGGTCTGGAGTGAGGATGGTGCTAGGGAGGGGAGGCAGGCTGAGGAGCCACAGATGTCCTTCTTAATGCCAAATGGCTCAAGTCCCAGTTTGATTGGGGGACCTCCCAAAGGCTGGGAAATCCAGCTCTCCCCACTACCCCTCTTCTCAGAGGGCCAAGGAAGTGATGGGCCCTTTGAGGGACGTGGTTGGGAGGGGGGAGTATGGAAGCCCCCAGGGGAACCAATGCTGGGAAGGCAGTAAGTGGCTCCAGCTCTTCTCAAAAGAAAGGGGATCAATTAAGCCGGGATGCTGGGGCAGCAGGTCCCCCTTCACTCTGTGGGTGTCTCTCTGGCCCCTGGCCAGGTCCAGTAGTGCCATGTCCTGAGTATGAGCAGGCAGAGTGCAGCCAAAATATCCCCTGGAGTGGGGACCAGCCCAGGAGTCACTACCACCTCCCAGCCCCCTTCTCCTCAAAGGACAATTACCAATTATTGCTCTGTGCACGCGCCTCCCCTTCGCACACTCGGGAAGAGCCTCCAATCACACGCCTCCTAGTGCCGGGGTGGCTCCCAAGCATCACCTCACTCGAGTGCATGATGGTTAACTTTTAGAGTCAACAAGACGGGGCCACAGGAGCCCAGATATATGGTTAAACATCATTCTGGGTGAATCCAGACAGTGTTTCCGGGGAAGATTAGCATTTGAATGGGTAGATGAGCAAAGCAGATGGGCCTTCCCAGAGTGGGTGGGCCGCACCCAACCCACTGAAGACCTGAATAGAACAAAAAGGCTGAGAAGAGAGAATTCTGGCTCTCTGCCTGACCACCTTTAAGCTGAGGCTTCGGCTCTGAAACATGAGCTATTTTGCACTGGAGTTGACTCCATTGGCTCTTCGGGGTCTCAGGCCTCTGCAGACTGAACGGTACCCTCAGCTCTTCCAGTCTGCAGCTCGCTGACCACAGGTCATGGGGCTTCTCAATGTCCACGGCCCCGTGAGCCAATTGCTTATAACAAACCTCCTCACGTATGTGCACACATGCACGCACACATATGCAAACATATTCTGTTAGCACTATTTCTCCAGAGAACCCTGAGTAATATAGTGAGGAAAAGGACTCAAAGAAAGGGACATTTATCTCATTTTTACAAAGTGGAAAACCCATGCCCACCCAGGGGGCCAGTACAGAGGCGCCAAGCTGGTGGGTGGCAGAACTGGAAAGTGAAACCACAGGCCCAGCTCCCAAGAAAGAGCCTCTGTGTGTGACAAGAACAGGAGAGTGAGCTGGGGAAAGTGGTGGGGTGCAGCCCTTAGACCAGTGTTTTTCAATCTTTTTTTTATCTCATGGCACATTTAAATTATGTTGATTAAAAAAAAAAAAGTATATATATATATATACTTAATGTGCTTTGAACTTCTTTCAAAAATAATTTAATAATTGATCTTTAAAATTTTTTAGGGCACATCTAAGATCCTCTCGTGGCACACTGGTTGAAAATCACTGCCTTAGATTCACCCCCGGTTTCAGAGCTATGCCTTGGTTTCCACATTTATCAGATGAGGGTTGGAGGATCTGGGGCCCAGCCCTGATCACCCGTGTTGCACCAGCTAAGGACTCCACTCACTGTACCCACTGGGCTACTGATGCGCTAGTCCACGGCTGTACAGGGATACCCAAGAAGGCAGGGAGCACCCCCAGGAGCTGTAGTGTAGCTCCACTCTGGGCCTGATGGCAGCTCATTCCAAATTGATAATCCAAACAAATCGAGTGACAGCAAACAGCACAAAAATATCACTTGGGAGCCACACTCCAGCCGCCCAGGACAGGCTATAGGGTGCGGCAAGGTGGGGTAGGAACTGCTGGCCAGTGAGTGACAGGTGTTGGCCCTGGATGAGCTAGGAATAAGCCCCCTTCTCCCTTGGACCAGGCCTTCATCCCAGGGTTGAGGCACTGTCAGTGCTGGAAACGGGGCAAGGCAGGGCCCAGGCAGCCTCTACCCCACGTGGTTTAAAGAGCCCAGCGTCCAAGGTGGCTATGTCCACACTGACCACACCCTCAGCACAGCCAGGGCTCTGTGATTATGAGTACAAGGACAGGGACCCCCAGCCCTACACTCACAGGCAGCAACAGACTCAGCTCAGGATCTAGAATACAGACCAGCGTACTCCACCCTGCCACCCTCTGCAGCCCTGGTAACAATGTTTATCTGAAGGGGAGTCAGGCCTAGCAGGGATCTCAGGCCTCCTCTGCTTCCCAAAAGCCTCTGTCCCATTGATCCCTGAGACACTGCCAGGAGCTGAGAGCAGTGCTGGCAGGGCTTGAGAAGGGTCAGCGAAAGTGAGCCAGGAAGATGGCCACAGGGCCAGGGCCATGAGCCATATGACAGGGCCAGTACCTGAGTCTGCAGGGTGCTGGCATCCAGGACGGTGACCTGGGGTCCACAGCTGGCCCACACAGTATCTTCCAGGCTCAGCAGGGTGCGGATGGGTCCTAGTCCCACAGTCAGGCACATGGGAGGGCTCTCCAGGTCCCACGGGACTCCTCCTAGAGGGGGAGAAAAGAAGCAGGTCAGGGTGGGGACGGCAGGCAGGTCAGGTGTCCAGTGCTCCCCAGGCCTTGGGAACCAGGGCCTGCAGTGATGGGCCCACACCTTTTCCCCTGTGGTGGCCCTTCTTCCTCCTTCTGGCTGGAGGGTGCCTGCCTCTGACTCCCACCGCTGTGGTCCACCCCCTCAGGGACAATGCTGTAAGATCCTTCCACTCCTTCCCTTCCTGCCCCTCCCTGCCCCCATCTCTCTTTCATTCATTCTGTGCACACTTAGTAAGCACCTACTCCAAGGCAGGCCACCTGCTGGGTGCTGGAAAGACCAAAATGACTCAGACACAGGCCCTACCCTCAAGGACACTCCACTGGTTAGAGAAACCACCAGGTTCCCCTATAGTCACCGTGCAATGTGCCAAGTACAAGTGAGCCGCATGCACAAGGGACCCTGATAACGGCTGAGATGGGAGGAACTAACTCTGCACAGAAGTGGGGGTCAGGGGAGGAATCAAAAGAGGCTTCTCAGAAGAAGCAACATCCAGACCAGACCCTGCCAGGGTGGTGGGACACGTAGAAAGGGTCCTGGACCCCAGAGTCGAGAGGCTTGAGGTCTAGCCCTGATTCTGCTACCAACTTACTAATGACCTTAAGCATATCTTTCCCCTGCTCAAGACCTCAATTTCCCCATCTGTAAAATAGGAGGGGGTATTATCAAGATTGTTCCTGAGAATTTTCCTCACGCTGTAGCTTATCCAGACTGAATCTGGATATCTGGATTTTTCATGGATCTTCTCGCCTATTCCAAGGCACTTCCATAGACTCAACCAGGATCTCTGATCTCTTTACCAAGATATCTCCCTCCTCCCCAGAAATGTCACTGCCACCAGGTGCAGAATGAGAACTCTGTAAGAGGCAATCAATCCCTAGTCTGCCATCCCTGAAGGTGAAACAGACCTAGGGCCCTCACCTGGCACTGAACAGAGCGGCCCCCTCTCCAGGGATGCTCAGCCCACACAGGAAGCTCAGGGGCTCTTCCCCGGCTTCTAAGCAGTGTGCACTGAGATGGGTTTTTCTCTGAAGTCACACCTGATGCCACACAGAACCCTACTGGCTGCCCTGTCTTAAAGGGGTGCCAGTGGGTATGGGGTTGAGCAGGCAGCCAGTGTCCTGCTACTGTGCTCTCCACCTGATCCCCAGAATGAGTACCAAACAACCCACCACAGACAGGCCCTCCCCCTCCTAGCTGGCTCCTGGGTGGTGTGATGGGCACGGTTATCTCCAGAGCTGGAGAAGCCCCAGGGTACGTAATGAAAACCTCCCAGTTTCTCCTACTCCTTTCCCTTCCTGCACTTATAAAACAGATTCACCAAATGGCCTTCTTAAAATGTGCAGACTCCAGGTTTAGCTAAGTGTTTTGGGAAAAGAGACTCCCTCACCCCCAAACCATCTTCCCAGCCTGTGAGCAAGAGCACATGGGAAGCAGGGCAGGCCAGAGAAGTCAGGGGTCCCTGAGCTTCTGCATGAACTTGAACAGGGGTTTCACCTCTCTGGGCCTCAGTTTTCCTCATCTGTACACTGGGCATGATAACCACAACTTGCATCTCTTCAGATGTTGCAGGGAGTCGATGAAATGAGCATATTTAGCTGCGAACAGTCAGAAGCACTGATAGCTGTTGCTACAGACCATTCCATATCCGCACACCACGCACTCTTTCCATGAATTATTTCCTTAACTCCCGACAAGCCTGTGTGGCAGGTACTATTATTATCCCTGTTTATAACGGAGACAACCAAGATACAGTGAGTTTAAATAACTACCCTAATTTGCACAGCTAAAAGGCAGTCTTTGTTCATTGGCTCTTACTGTTTGATATCATTGCCACAACACAACAGTATGTAAGGGCAGGTGTTGATGCCACTTAACAAATGCAACAACTGAGTCCCAGAGAGCTAAGAGGTTGGGCAAGGCCACCCAAGGGTGACAAGCCAGGTGGGTTTTGAACTCAGCTTTTTCTGGCTCTGGGCCTAGCCTCTTCTCCAACCTCACTGCCTTCTCAAGTTTCAAAAGAGATCTGTGGCTAGGACTGGTGTCCAGAAAGGGTAGGTGACCGGCTAGCAGAGAGCCAGGCGTCTCTACAGGGATGCTGACCCCACCAGGATGCCAGAGCCAAGAACATCCCAGGCTTTGAGTGCCCTCCAGTGGCCAGAGGTGAGTGGTGTTTGTGGCCAGAAGAAAGCTCCAGCTGTTGTGGCTAAAGATGGGGCCCTAGCAGCACCCGAGACTAGGAAGTGCGGGGCTCTGCCCTGGAGAGTCAGCAGTGATGGCCACCGGATCCTCTGCACCCTCCACCCTAGACAGAGCCAGCAGCCTTCCTGAGGCAGGGGCTGGGGCCTGAACCCTGAAGAGCACATGGAGGCCGGTCACTGCCTCCATTTGCCGGGAGTCTCCAGAAATGCCCCAAGTCCTGACTCCAGCACAGGATATACTGTGATCAAATTTAGTAATGTTGTTACTGTTGTATCAAAAAGGACACTGGGCAGAAGTCTCTGATTAGAGGCCCATGATGAGACTCCAAACAAGAGGCATCCGCTGGTGAGGACTCAGTTTTCCCATCCACGCAGAGAAGGAACAGAACTCTGTCCTCTAAAGTTCTCTCCAGCCCTCACTCACCATGATTCTAAGATTACAGATACAATGGCTGTGAGCTCTGGGCCGGCAAGGGCCTTCCCTGCCTGGCAGGGGCTCCATCCTCTCCACTGCACAGCCCCATGTTCTGAACACACACTCACATACACACTGCCGCCCCCGAGTGACAGCCTGGTACCAGCTCTCACAGCCAGACAAAGGAAGATGAGGCCCAGTTCTAGCAAAGGCAGCCTCAGGAGGCTGGCATCCCTCCTCTGCTGCCCACAGGGAAGAAGCCCCCCTGGGCTCCCTCGGGGGTCCAGATCCAACCAGAGCCGGAGGGGGCAGGACAGAGAGAGTCATCCCCCGCCTGGCAGGCAATAAATGACAGTGAGGGTGATGGCTGTGATAAAGGGGACAGTGTGAGTCACTACACTCCAGCCATGCTGTAGGCCCGTCTACTCCTCACAACTCTAAGAGGTGGAGCTGCCCTCACCCCACCACACAAGTGAGGAAACTGAGGATCCTAAAGGCGAAGCACCAGGCCCACACTCACAGCTAGGACTCAATCCCAGGCAGCCCGACCCCAGCCCACCCCTTACCCATCACACCATCTGCTTCCTGGAGGGTATGACCCTGACCCCATGCCCAGCTCCCAACCAGGGACATTCCCACCCCTCTTGCAAGGCCTGGCAATGCTTCTGTGTCAGCTTAGAGACAGGGCTGATCCTGGGTAGTTCCATTCAAGCACACAGGGACAGAGACCGTGTCCGTCTGGCTCAGTTCCAGGTCCCAGCACTCTGCTCTAGGCCTGACATCTCCTGGGCACACATATGTACAGCGAATGGATGGACAGGTGAATGAATGAATGAATACAGATACGCAGGGATTCTAGGGGGCATCAGAGTGACTGCCGTGGTCATGTAGCACCCTTGGTTTCCTCAGCTGTCAGAGATAGAACTCCAAGGCACCTCCAAAGGTCTATGACTCCAGGTGGCCTGTTCACTTTGGAGTCCTCACGGGTCAACTCTCAGCTACTGGTTCTGCGGTTTCTCCGGGACTGAGCTAAGTCCCAGGTTAGTTTCCACCTGTTCTGCTTAATATGCCTGGTCCTGACCTTCTGCAGTGAGTCAGAGTGTAGCCAGGAAGGCCAGTTTTATCCTGTCTTGGCCGGGCAGTAAGCTGTCACGACTAACACTGTAAAACATGTCATGTGGTATCTGCTCTAAGACATAGATGAGAACCCCGAGCCCTCTGTGCCACCTGGGGCACCGGAGATGGGTTCTGAGGGGCATTGAGCGTGGGCAGTGGATCCAGGGACAGCTCTGAGTTTAGTTGTGCTGCTAGGATTAGAGAGGTGGGGTATTTGAGGGGTACCTGAGGCCTCAGTGGATCTGGAGGAGGACAAGACTGACGCCGGCCCCACAGCTGGTCATGGGTCAGCTGATGATTCTAGACACAGCCATATGCAGTGCAGGTAAAAGGTGACAAGCTCAGCCACTCTGCACTGTGCAGCAGGTCCTAGGAGCCTCACTTCCTGTCTAGGCCATCTCTGATGGCCACCACAGGCTAGGGGTAGGGAACCTGGTAAGGCAAGGCCTCTCTCAAGAGACCTCCCTGGCCACAGTCAAACCCAATGCCCAGGAGTGGACTCACGGGGAGAGTGTGACCTCCTTGCCTCCACCTCTGCACCCAGCCAGAGGAAGCCCAGGGTTCAGCTGCTTCTAACATGTCTCCCTACTTTCCCACATACTGAGACAAACCCAAGGCCCTCACGAGCAGCCCCATCTATCCCCCAGGCCATGCCTGGCACTACTTCCTCCTCCAGCTGTCTAGCCCAATACTATTCTCTGCCCATCCCCACCAGACCACTGCTCTACTGCCTCCAGGCTTTTGCATACGCTGTTCCCTCTGCCAAGAACACTATTCCCCCAACTTTTCACTTGCCTGGCCACTCCTCCTTCCATCCTTAGCCTCAGGATTCCTCTCCTTGGAGAGGCCTTCACCATCCACCCTCCACATATTTGATCAGCCAGGCTGTCGTGCAGCACACCACTTCTTTCCTTATAAACCCCCAGCACCACGTATGGTTGTATGCTTCCAGCTTGCTTCCTTGACTAATTCTGTCTCTTTCCACAGGGCAGGAGGCATGTCTATTTTGCTCACCACCCAATCCATGGTACATAGTAGGTGCTCAGTAAATATTTGGTGGTCAAATGTTTGCAAAGGAAGAAAGCAAGAAATCTCAGCCTTTTCCTCCGGGCCCCTTGGCCTCAGCTCTGCTCAGAAAAGCCTAAGGCCCCTCACGTCTGGAGAGGGAGAAGGCTCTACTCCCAGAGCAGGATACCTGGGTTTAGGTCTCAGCTCAACCATGGGACCCTGGATCATCCATTCCTGTCCAGAAAATGAGGATATGGGCCATGGTGGCTCTTCTGGCTCTGACAAACTATCGCCCTCTAACTCAAGGTTGAAAGAGACCCAAGCCTCTCTTTGTGGGTTAAACTATGCCCCCCAAAATCTGTATGTTGAAGTCTTATTAACCCCCAATATTTCAGAATGTGACCTTTTTTGGAAATAGGGTCCTTTCAGATGTAATTAATTCAGCTGATGTCATACTAGAACAGGGTAGGCCCCTAGTCCAAAATGATTGATGTTCTTACAGAAAAGAGAAATTTGGGTAGACACAACACATAGGGAGGAGGCTCGTGGCTGTGCTGCCACAGCCAAGGAACTACCGGAAGCTGGGACAGGCCTGGACCAGACCCTTCTTGGGCTCACCGACACCTGGATCCCGGCTCCCGGCTCCCGGCTCCCGGCTCCCAGACTGCAGAACATGAAACACTGAATCTCTGTTGCTTGTGGCACTTAGTTTCAGCAACCTTACCTCCTCCCAACCCAGGTGCCCACACTGAGGAGCGGTGAGCCCAGAGGGAAACGGCCAAAGGCAGCCCGGCTGGGTCCAGGAGGGTAGCACGGAGCCAGAGGGCGGGTGGTCCCTTCAGCGCTGGGGCTGAATCCACAGATCTGAGCCCGTATTTACATTTGCACGCACGCTCTGTCTGACGGTGAGAGGGATTTTTTTCCCTCCCTCTTCCCCCTTTAATTAAAAACTATAAATGCCTTATCAAAAGCTAATTAAAAATACCAACACAGTGCCAAGTGGCAAAAAAAAAAAAAAAAAAAAAAGCTCAGTACAAATATCCGTTTATAACCCTGCAACAGGCAGGCAGTGATGACGCAGCAGTCAGCACACAGGGGAAGGGAAGCAAGAAGCGATGCCTGTGGCCCTTCAAGTTCATCTGCCCTCTCTGGGGGGCCTGGGGGTGGCAATGCCCTCTACTCAGCCCCTCTACTCACATTGGGGGGCTGAACAAGACACAGGGGACGCAGACCGCAGCACTGTGAGTGGCGGTGGACAGGCTACATCCCGTTCCTTCATCTCAGCATCATCATCCCCAGAGCAGAGGTAATTCTCAAGGGCTGGGGTGAGAACTAAGATGACGCCCAAGCATTAAGCACTTTACCTGCTCCTGGGGCACAGCAGTCCAGACACTGTTAGCTCTGCCCTCCCAACATGGTGATTCGTGCCAGCAATGGCCCAATAAAGTAACTGAGATTGAAATGCTTAACTCCACTGAGCATGGCTGCATCTGGCCCAGGGCAGTGTCTTTACTGAGCTATTTAACTCTCCAGGGCACATAGTGGGTTGGGGAGTCCCATTATTCCCAGTTTGCAGATGAAGAGCCCAAGGCACAAAAAGGGAAGCTGCTAAGGGACACAGCTGCCACCAGGACAGCGTGAACGGGAAGCCTGGCCGCTCCCTCTCTTCTCCATTAAAGTCCCCTACTAGTGGGCTTTGCTGTCTATATGGCAGTGAGCACCCTATTCCAGTGGGGATTCCTACACAGGGGGCCCTGCAGGGAACCCTACTGGGGTTCAGAGACCTCTAAATCCCTCCAGCATCAAGGAAGGATCATTTATCTCTGCACTGTCTCCTGAACTGCCACCCGCAACTCCCCCGGGAGAGAACCTGACACCCAGGTGACACCCCAGACTGCCCCTCAGGTCCCCAGCCCCACATTCCTAGTCCTTACCACTGGTCCGAGGGTAGGCGGCAAGGGTCCCATCCTGCAGGCCAGCGAGCAGGTGGAAGGAGCTGTGTCGTAGGCAGAGAACAGGCTGCAGGCCGGGACTCCTGCAGGTTGCCAGGCACTGGGTGCCAGTGTCCACACTGCCATAAAGCAGGATGCTGAGAGAGAGGCCCAAGAGTTGACTGTGACTCAGTGAGCACCCCTAATCAGCTCACTGTCCCCTACACCCTCCTGGGAAGGAGCCCAGGGGGCTTCTCCCTCCCAGCCGGGTCTTCCTGCCAAGTGGCCCGGCCTTAGCTCTACCACATGGGAGCTCACTTTTCTGCAGGTGACCTTCCAAGGATGGTACTCTGCCTGGCCTCTGTGACAAGGACTCAGGGAGGCTCCCAGGGCGGGACACTAAGGGTACCAAGGCAGCTGTTTTCAGAGTCACACAGACTGGGTACAAATCCAGATGTGCCACTTTCCAGTGAATCAATGCTGGCTTGCTGAGGTTCCATGAAACAAGCAATGACATGACTTCCCGCCACAAAAGGAATAGGGCACTGCCATGTGCTACATGGATGAACCTTGCAAGCGGGAGGCTATGTGAAGAGAAGCCAGGCCAGTGTGTGAAACGTAGGAAGAGTGTGAGTCATTTATATGAAACATCCTGACTCTCCAAAGACACAGAAAGCATGGTGGTTTCTAGGGGACAGACAGGAGGGTCAGGGGATTGATTACTAAATGGGCATGGGTTTCTTTGGGGGTAAATAAGAATGTTCTGGAAGGCCTCTCCTAAGTCCACACCCTGGCTGGGCACTTGGCTGCAGACCCAGGTCTGAACTTCACAGAGCCTCGAGCAGCCCCGAGTGGGTGATACACAACATAGGCCACACCCCTGGCTCCGCCTCGTGTGTGGGGAACGGGAGGCAGCAGCTTGCGCTTCACAGTGAGGCTGCTCTGAGCCTCCATGAGACCAGACAGTAGCACACAGTAGGTGCTCAAGGAGTAAGCTCTCTCCTCATTTCCTCCTCTGTAGGAGCATAGGGAGGATGGGACGCAGCCGTGCCAGGTCCCGGGACTCCCCGGGGGTGCAGCCCATGTCAGTGTGTTCATTGATCTTCGTCTTCACCTCTCAGCTCACGGAGACGGGCATTTCTTCACCCCTACTGAGCCCAGGCAGGCCACAGACCATGGGCTCCTCACTGCAAGTCCACACACTGCTGACTCACCGGCTCCGGGCATGTCACACAGAGGGCAGCTCCCTCTGCCAGAGTGACCTCATAGCCTGGGAACGCCCTACACTCTGCCCAGCAAGGGGAATGGAGGCCACAGATGAACAGACACTACATGACAGCTACGTGTACACGTGGCCTTGCCTGGGGGATTCAGATCCCCACTTACAATTGAGAAACTGAGACTCAGGGAGGGTAAATGGTATGCCTGAGGATCCAAAGTGGGGAAGCCTGGATCAGGCAGGCAGTGATGACACAGTAGTCGCTCCTGGAGGGAGCCTGTGGACTGTAGCCCAACTGCTCCTGATCCTCTGCCCAGCCCCGTTTCTGGGACACCCAACCAGGGACAAAGAATGCTGACGGGTGGCAGGCAGATCTGGAAGCAAAGAGACAACCCCAGCCCCCCAGC
This sequence comes from Loris lydekkerianus, assembly GCA_963574355.1. Lineage (NCBI taxonomy): Eukaryota > Metazoa > Chordata > Mammalia > Primates > Lorisidae > Loris > Loris lydekkerianus. The sequence continues at coordinate 102,448 of CAUYPK010022306.1, forward strand.
CTGGCCCTGCTCAGGCCACTCTCCCCCACCTCCCAGGCCCCTCACCTGCCATCCTGGAGCCCCAGGCAGATGGTGGGATGCGTTGTGACAGAGGGGTCAGCAGCTGTCCCACTCTCGTCTCCCCCCGGCGCCTCTTCCTCTGGCTCAGGGATGTACTCCATGCACAGCACAGGGGCCGCCAGTGGGAAGGACTTGACAGTGCGGGGCGAGGGCCGGTTCAGGGAGAAAATCTCTACCTGACCACCAGCACCCTCCTGCCCACCCCCGACCTAGGAGCAGAGACCCGGAGAGGCTGTCAGGAGGGAACCACAGGATCAGAGGTGGAGCTCAGCCCCTGCCCTCCCAGGACCCTGCCCCTCAAGACGAGGTCCCCTCTCCTGCCCACACACATCCCGCAGTCAGGAAAGTCACCCATCCCCAAGTGCCATGGTAACAAATTAGCATCAGGGCCCAAAGGAAATCAAGTAAGGAGCTCAGGTGGGCTAGATACACTGCCAGCTTTCTACTTCCTCCTCATGTAGGGTGCATTTCAGCCAATATATAATGAACATCTGCTCTGTCCCTTTAAAATGCCTTCTCTACCTGGATCATTGTTTTACCCCCAAGTCTAGCATCTGATGGGCTCTCAACATGTGCTCGTTGGATGGACGAAAGGGTGAGTGGATTGACAGTGAGATGTACAGAAGCAGATACAGTTGAATCAATGATGGATGGATAGATGGATAGGTACGTGGGTGGGTGCATGCACTAGGCAGTAGGGAAATGAGAAATAAATCACTTGGGGGGGGGGCCTCTCGAAGGACAATCTTCATCACAAGGGCACCTCATTTGAACCATGGCAGGCTTTGCCAGGAAGCCTGAGGGTGGACAGGAGGGCTGGAATTTCTGCATGAGTGGGGCACCAGCTAGCCCTGTTTCCTGGCTCCGGGGGTGGAAATCCTGTGCCCAGGGCCTTCTACACAGGTCCCTTTGCAGCACTGTGCCATCTGAAAGCACTGCACTCTCTCGTTTCCTCCCTGGTTTTCTGTTGCCCCGGGTGAGGTTGTACCTCCCAACTCTGAGCACCACAGGTCCACGGGAGGACCCTGCTGGAAAAAGCTGCACAGAATGGGACCCAGCAGGCAGGTGCAGTCTCCAGTGCCCTCCTGGGGGCCACTCTTCTCGCTCCTGCCCTGAGGCCAGAACCCCTGGCTGGGCGAGGGGATGACTCACCCAGAGGTAGCCCTGTGGAAGGGAGGTGCTGACAGCAGAGAAGCCCAACAGGGGACAGTTGACAGGACTGTGGACCATGGCCCCAAGCTGCAGAGACAGAAGACGCATGTGGGTTAATCACCAAGGCGTTGAGATGCCAGTATCTGGCAGATTCCTGGGCCCTGTCCAGCCTCTTAAATGAGAACCCCTGAGGGTGGGGGCCAGGAAAGCGTCACATTCCACAGGGCCTCCAGGCAGTTCCTACGCACTTGTATTTGATCACCACGTTCCTAGAACCTTCCAGCCAGAAGGGGCCTGAGTGATGCTTTATATCAGCCAGAGCATCTGAAACAGGGCAAGTTCCAGGAAAGGTTTGTTGGAATTTATTAATGCCCACCACCCTGATTTATAGATGGGGAAATGAGATCCACAGTAGGCAAGTGACTCCCCAGGTAACAGGGGAGGTGAATAGCAGGGAGGCCCAGAGGACTGGGTGGCTTGTGCAGGTCATGCAGAGGGCAGGGGTTCTGACGGCAGCTGGCCATCAACAGTGGCCACCAGTCTCTTCTCCTGCTGAACCTCCTGTCCCAGGACCCATGCTGGGAGGTCCCTTCTAGGCCTGTTTCCTGAGTCAGGCCTGGCCGGTCTGTCTCTGCGGGCAGGACAGCAATGTGGCCTTTTGATGGGTCACACCCAAGCAAAAGGAGACAGGGAGGACAGCTCCTGCCTGAGGGAGGGACACAGTTGGCCACCCAAGCCTTTTCCAGGCAGGTGCTGCCCTCTGCTGGTGCTGAAGGTCGCAGCTGGCCCCGGGCCCACTGGAACATTCTAACAAGATTTCTGACAGCCGGGAGGCATGTGTGCCCAGAGAGGTCACCTCAACCAGACTCATTTAGCAGTGGGCCAACTTGAAGCTCAGGGGGTAGGGGCGTGACTGGCTCAAGGTCACACAGAAAGTTAGTGGCAGAATCAGGGCTAGAATTCAAACTTTCAATGACTGGCTCTGTGTTCTCTTTCTACGCTGGATTCTACCCGGGAGCCAGGCTGCACACCTGAAGCCTCAGCACTCTGGGGCCCCATATGTCCGCCCATTGGCAATGTAAGTCCCCACACCCAGAGCAGGTGCCTTCAATAAGCGTGACTCCACACCGAGCTGGGGGCGCTCACCCTTCCCACTGGGCTGCAGCCCTCCTCCTCTCCCTCATGGTGGGGAGGCCCATTGCAACCCTGGCTCAGACATCTCCATGGCAACCCATGGAGCCCTGATGTCAACTAAATCAAAAGAGCTGGGTCCAAGATGATGACAAAAACTCAAATGGCTTCTTAATGGGCAACTCCCCAGCCCTAAAAGTCTTGCTCATGCCAGGAAGCTGACTTTTGGAAAACCAAGACACCAGCATGGGGGGTAGAAGGAAGCAGGCTTGGGACCAACCAACCTGGACTCTGACCCCAGCTCAGCAGTGAGCTTCCAGGTGTTCCCAAGCAAAACAAATCCTCCCATATAAAGCAGAGACCCTGGCATCCCATCGGGAGGGCTGTGGGGACTGGAAGGTGGAAGGCCACCTATGACACGCTCTAGCTTGTTATACTCATGAACTCATGTAATCATCAGAGCAAGTCAAGGGCGGGGCTGATAAGCAACTTTGGTATAGGAGATCAGGAGCTCTGTCTGGCTAAGAGGCCAGTGAAGGTCAAGACAGAGGCTGCAGACCCTTCGCAGGCCTGAGCTATAGTCCCTCAGTCCCCCAAGGCAGTACTCCACCCCTGTCTCCAAGGCCCTGTCTCCAAGGTCCGGTCCCCAAGCCCTGACCTGGACAGGCTCTAGGACCGACAGCCTGACAGGGGAATGTGCTTATGCTGAGCCCAGCCTGCCTTCCCCTGGATGCAGCCAGGGGGCAAGAGGAATTAATCCTCTGACACCTCAGCAGCCAGGTCCTGGGAAACTCCACAAAACAGACCTAAGGAGCCCCTCCTTCCTGGGGACCAAAATGTCCTCAGGCATTGGTGTTCAAACTACATCATTTAATCCTGTGCTGTGGGCACCCCAGCTTGTGCTCTGTACACACAAGTGGACATCGTGGGCTAAGGCAGCATTCCTGACATGGCTCCACCCAGGGCATGAGTGGAGGCCCTGGTCAGCCCAGCGTGGGCACTGAGCAGACAACTGCTCCTGCCTCCTGCTACCTCATTCCCTTGGGGGTCAGAACCCAACACACCCTCATCCAGCTGGGACATGAGTGTTGATCTCATCTACACTGGGAAAGGGCTGGGGCTGGTGACTCCTCCGCTCGGTCCAAGCCCTACCTAATAGACATACTGGCCAACTGCTCTCACCAGGCGAGCCAGCGCCAAAGGCATCTGGCTGGAGGGCCTGGGAAACATGGCAGGCTGGGAGGGCCCCAGGCAGCGGTCCACATGCTCTTATCTGCTTCTGCAGTCACTGATGAGGTGCTGGCACTCCAAGGCTCTAATTCATCTGGCTGCTAGTGCCAAGCTGATGGGGTACATCTGTCTGGGCTGCGGGGGAAGAAGGTGTGGGCAGAGCAGGAACATATCTCCAGGCCCAGCAAGTGACCCAGGAGCCCCACAGGCCCCTTAACCACAGAGATTCAATCACAGTTCCCTCAGTTAGCATGGGGACTCCTCAGGAGACATGAGCAAGGGGACTCCTGGGGATTGATGATGCTTCCGGGCTCCAGTCCCCTGGACTCTGAGAGCTCCAAAGGAGGAGACTCGGGGCCCTCATTCCCCAGGTCTGAGGTGGCAGATGGCTCCCCACTGGGTGGGGGTTTCTCAGGGAGGCCCTGGAAGCAGCAGATCTGACCTGTCTGGGCTCGGACCTATGTCCTGTATTCCCATAAGTCCAGGGCCCTGGGGGGGGCCAGAGAATCCAATCCCCACCACAAAAGTAACCCAGGGTCAGCCTTCTCATTGGGATGTGCTAAGGCCAGATGAGTGGAGCCATGTCAGGAATGCTGCCCTAAAAGTCCCTGCTCCACAGGCTCTGGCCTCTACCCCGAGACCCCAAGGCCCACAATAACCCCTTCCTTTGTGTACCCCATCCATCACCAGTTCAGCCGCCCTACCACAACATACATCCCCAACGTGTCCCCCTCACTAGGGCCAGTACTAGGGTGAAGGAAGAGGGTACCCACCTTGAGTACAAAATTTTAGGGGGCACATAAAACTCAGTCCCCAAGAAAGATATTATCAGACTATTCTTTTTCCTTTTTTTGAAACAGAGTCTCATTATGTCATCCTTGGTAGAGTGCCGTGGCGTCACAGCTCACAGCAACTTCAAACTCTTGGGCCTAAGCAATTCTCTTGCTTCAGCTTCCCAAGTAGCTGGGACTACAGGCACCCAGCACAACACCCGGCTATTTTTTGTTGCAGTTGTCATCATTGTTTAGGTGGCCCGGGCCAGGTTGGAACCTGCCACCCTTGGTGTATGTGGCTGGCGCTGTAACCACTGTGTTACAAGCGCCGAGCCTATCAGGCTATTCTTAAAAATCAAAATTAATGTCAAAAAATCCACAATGTATAATGACTTAAAATTTAAATAAAAATGAAACCAGACCCTACATTTGCACAACCATGACTCACTTGCCTCACTCTAATCCTTAGCCCTTTATTCACAAAAAAAGCAGCCAAACCATAGGCCGTAATTTGCTGATTCGATTTTTTTTTTTTTAAAGTACTGGACTAAACTACTATTTACCTTGATTACTGAGTTATTGGTGCCTGCTGCAATTCTGCACCCAGGCTGACAGCCTTACTCCCCTTACCCTGATCACAGCCCTGACCTCCACATGGGCCAAGTCCTGCCATGTCTCTGTAGGACCCAGAAGCTAAGCTCCAAATTGGTCCCTGCTCTCCATCCTTGCCTCCCTCTTGTGTACATTTCACTCTCACAACAGCCAGAAGGAGTCAATGGATCCAAAGTATAAATCAGATTGTGCCAGACCTCAGCTATGAGAAGGAAATCCAAACCCCACCCAACCTATCAGCCCGGCCACCAGCTGACCCAACTGTCCCTGATGCCCCCACTGTGTTGGTTTGTCCACTAGGAACATTGTTCCCGGAGCCCCCATGGGGATGGACCCTTCTTGCCATTCGGGTCTCAGTTTAAATGGCTCTTCCTCCCAGAGGCCCTCTCTGAACCCACTAACTGCATGGTCCCATCTCCGTAGTCATCACATGGTACCTCAGACCTCCTGAGGACACACATAGCTCTATTCTGCTTCCTTCTGTGTGCTGAGTTTTTGCCTTTCTCTCTCCACCAAACTGAAAACTACATGAGGGCTGGGACCTTGCATGTCTTAGGCACCATTGTATTCCCAGTGTCTAGCACACAAGTAGGTGCTCGTAAATTATATGCATAATGGAAAGATGACTAAATGAATGAGCAAATGAACTTACACCTCAAGGGTCTAACACAGCCCCAATCTACAGCCCAATCTGCACCTCTTCCGGGCTTATTGACCTGGGCCTGGATCCCAAGTTTGCTCTCCTGTCCCCTGAGCTAAGATGGCCTCATCTTCCTGGGACACAAGGGACAGTAGTTGCTCTAGATGGAAGGACAAGCTTGGCTGGGACAAAAGGGATGATGACCAATTCTAGCTGAGCATCCTGGTGGTTAAGACCATGGGTGCTGTCATCCGGCAAGGCAAGGTTCAAATTCCTGGATCCATTCCTCACTAGCTGTGTCCTTTTTGGAAAATCTTGTCACCTGTCCTAGCCTTAGTTTCCCTATGTGTGAAATAGATACAGAAACAGCTACTCATAAATACTAAAATAAGAGAATGACAGCAAGGCACCAGGCGGCACAGCAGGGGGCAAGGGTTGCTTACCACGCAGGAGGCCTGATGGCTGTGAGCATCCCGTGATGAGGACAGGGAAGTCCTGGAGCTGCCCTGAAGCTGACACCCACCAGCCCACAAGGTCCAGCACAGCCGCCTCGTCATATTCTGGACTCATGCCATCAACTGATGAGATCATTGCTATTTATTAATTTCAAAATAATGTAATTTTCCATTCACTTGACCCACAGTGGTCATTTACCCGCAGCAACAAAAGGCTTGTCCAGCTCCATCAGTAAGAATATCCAAGCCAGATCTGGAAGCTGAGCCTTCCCTGCTGTGGACACTGCCTGGAAACTGGTTCTCCCAGACCAGGGGAAGCCACAGCCACCTTTGAGGCTGGCTCAGTTAGATCCACCCCACTCACCTGCAGGCTGAGGGCACGTGAGGAGAAGGCAGGGATGCAGCAGGCCAGGATCGGGCACCAGAACGGGGCTTTGCTTTTCTTGTCCTCATCTGGACACAGCCAGCCCGGCTGGTTCTCCTCCCCTACAGCAAAAGGAAGGGGGAGTAACGCTGATCAGAATCCAGGGACAACCAGGCAGGAAGAGGCCCTCTAAGCCAGAGAAGCCACCACAGGCCCCAGAGGCCCGGCCCCAGCCATTCGCTCCCCCACCTCCACTCCTGCCCTCATGCCATGAAATCCAGCCTCTCTCACGCCACGGCCACAGGTCCCAGGCAGGGAGCTATAGTCTCGGCTTTGCCATCCTATCCCTGAGCAACCGTGCAAATCAACCGACTCTTTGAGCCTCAATTTCTTTGACTATAAAATAGGGATGATAAAAATGCCTTCATCCTGCAATGGTTGCAGGGATCAAATGAAGTAACAGATGAGAAAGGGTTTCCAAATGCTAACATGCTGAACAGAGTCCAGATCCATGGCCTTGAATTTGTGCTCCAGAGTGGGAGGCAGACTCTAAACCAGCAATGACAGGACGCTGTGGCTGGGGGCTTTCAACCTGACTGGGACGGGGCTGGGGTGGGGGAGAATCACTCTCTCGCTTCCTTCAAGGCCACCCTGAAACTTAGGAAGTCACCTGCCTCTGGTCCCCCAGTCCAGCTGTGTCCCAGACCCCCTGGAGACCCGCTTACAAGTGCAAATGCCACAGCCAATCCCAGATCCAGGAGCCACTGCGCTAAGGACCGTCTGCTAAACCACATTCTCCATGGTGGCTCCTTAGGAGCCAGGCCTCTGTTCATACGTTGCTTCCTCCACGAAGTCCTCCCTGACCACACTGGCTACGGTAGCCCCATTGTCTCAGGAATCATGCAAAAGTGCTATGCCAGTGTGTGTACACGTGTGTGTGTGTACCCATGGGAGTAGGGACTCAGCTACTATGCCAGTGTGTACGCGTGTGTGTACACATTGAGGTGAGAACTCACATACTGTGCCAGTGCACACACGTGTGTATGTGTGTGTACACCTGGAAGCAGGGACTCCCCTGCTGTGCCAGTGCTCCGTGAAGGCTGAGACCTTCCCCACATGTCCTGCTGCACCACACCTGACCTGTCCACACAGAGCCGCACGCACCAGAGACCTTCAGTGCATCACAGGCTCACAGATCAAGTCTCTTCCCAAAGCCTCATTTCCCAGCTTTGTCTGACATGCCCCTTACCTGAATGTTCCCCTGACTTGCTTTTGTCAGAGACACTCTGGGTCAGACAGGGAAGGCTGGACTTTTGTAAGGAGTGACCACCCTGACAGCCCCCACACAGCACACTTGAGAAATGCCATCACTGCCAGGGAAGGTGGCATCTGAGTACTGGTATGGCAGGAGCAGCTTGGATGAGGTGGCAGGTGCAGACACTCCTTGAGAAGTTAGAGACATTCTCAAATGTCAGGCACTATGTCGTGAAGGTGCCAGCATGCCCTCAGGCCTGAGTCCCTGGGCTTTGAAATTATTCCCTCCATGGGCCCAGAGGCATCCTCCGTGTCAGGCCCTCCACCCAATAGGGACCCAGAACCGGAATCATGTAAAACCTGGCCCTGACACTGGTGGAGGGGAGACCACCAGGGAAAGACAGGGCAGCACAGGACGGGCAGTGTCAGGATAGACACCCCATGTCCACCGTGCTTCATGGTTATACCTTATCTAGTTTCATCCGCAGACACCATAGGAGGTGGATAATTCCATCCCCAGACACACTGGGCAGGCAGGGAGCAGGGGGAGGGCCTAGGCACCAAGAACTAACTCGGCAGGCACTTTGCACTGTGCCTGCGACTCAGGATGGGGAGGCCGCTGTCCTGGGGGCAGTGTGGCTCTCAGGGGCAGCGTGCTCGTGTCGTGGCCCTGCTGTGCTGCCTCCTGGACGAGCCACTGGGCAGCAAATAAAGATGGACATGATTTTAACAGATTATCCCTGCTCTCAAGAAACTTACATTCAAACAGACAAGAGCCCAGTAGAGGCTTGGACCCCCAGTTCCCCACCCTGCGGCCTCCTGGATCTCATCAGTGAGCACCACCACCACCACCACCACCACCACCACCCTGAGCCCCCGTCTCCACCTCGCCCCAAGCTCATCTCTCTCTTCTCTCCCTGCACACCCACAGCCCGTGGAGTCCTGGCAATTTATTACTGTATATATTTTTTAATGATCTGACCTTCTCTTCCCAGATGGTGCCTTCCCTGCCTGTGACTGGGAACGGTAAAAGAAAATGGAGTTGTTGTTCCCCATCTGCCATTGCCATTGTTCCCGTCACAAAGCCAGAATGGCTGAGACCAAATGAGAAGGCTGCAGCCACTGAAACTGACAGCCCGCTTGGGATAAGTGACATTAAGAACTGGCACCGATGGCAAAGCTGTGATTTCCAACGGATGTTAAGGGAGGCTTATTTTGTGCCCGGCTGTGTTTGCCAGCCCCCACTGAACACACGAGCACCCATGGGACACAGGAAGCAGCCCTATGACTGAAGCTCCCCCACAGCCCTCACATCATCCCCTCTGACCTGCTAGAAGGGCTCTGGGCAGATTCCAACTTAGTCTCCAGTTTGCTGTGTGGCAGTGGGCCAGGAACTTAACCTCTCTGAGCCCACTGCCTTATCTAGAAGAAGGGGGAAATAATTCTAGCTACTTGGGGTTGTTGTGAGCCCTGGAAAGAGTATATTCAACATTGAGCATATGCCAAGCACTCAGGAGATAGTGCTCATTGTGATCACTGTCCTGTGGTCAACAGTATGCCCAGTACTACCATTACCATCACTGAAGGAGCCAAGCCCACTGTGGGCCCACCCTGCCTCTCCAGCAGACCTGCTTCCCAAACTCCTACTGTGCTCCATCCCAGTATCGCACCTTACTGTCACCACTACCTGATGAAAAGTCCAGGCTACTCTTGAATTTCCCACATCCAAGGCATCTTCAAAGTGCCACTCACACCTCCCTAGCACTTGGCCAGACGCCACTGGCCAAGGCCACAGGCAGTAGGCTGCGCAGGGCCTCAGCAGGCATCTTACCCAACTACTTGTCCCTACAAAAAGAACCATTAGCAGCTGGGGGTGCAGGAGGCCAGCAGTTGGCCACAGTCTCCCCACCGGGATAAAACCAGACTCAGGCTCCAAGGCCAAGGTACTTGGCCCCACTGCTGGAGAGCAGAACCCCCACTTCACCGTGGGGCTCAGGCCTTGGGGATGCTAGTGAGGCTGAGAACATGTTCAGCATGCTTCTGAGGTATGCTCAGGGCCCAGCCACAAGAGGAATGTCAGGGTTACTGTAACGACTGTGGGCTGAAGAAGTAACCACAAGGTGGACCCAGTAGGCCCTGCACTCAGCCACATGGATACGTCCCTCTGAGCATGAGACCAGCCTGTGGCTTGTCAGGCCCACCTTCTTGCAAGAGGTGGAAACAAGGAGGGCCTGTGGAGTGCAAGGCCCAGGGATGCAGGACTTTGGGAGATGGTGGTCAGGGAGCTCCCAGCCTCATCTCTTCTTTCTTGGGGGCCTTCCATCTGCAAGTCTCCTATGGAGCATCTAAGAATGGGAGACCAATTGGTAGAGAGAGCGGGTAGCCTGGTCCTGCTCTACACTGAATTGTGTGTAATCTCTGATGGGCCATTTCCCACATGTAAGGTATAGTCATGCCCTATCCAGAAGCCTCTCTCTCTCTGTCCCCATGTGCCCGGGTGGGGGGCACTGCTGTCTTCCCAGGCACCATCTCCCCACATCTTCACAAGAGCCCTGTGCAGGATGCATTTTCCCCCATATTCTAGTGGAAAATCCAAGGCATCTGGGAACTGAACCTGGCTTTCTGGCTCCATTTCACTTGCTGCCAAGAATTACTCTTTACCACCCCCCAAACCTAAGATCCTGAATACAACAGAGACAGGTCCCTTAGAGATCTAGTCCAAGTGACAGATGGAAAGCTGGTCTCAGGGCTGAGGCCAGCCTTCCCCAGAATCCCGAGCATGGTGGTGGCCATCCTGAGGCTTGAAGCCCAGATTCCCCAGGGAATTAAATACCCTTCCAGCTCCCAGGCTCCCTCATCTTATCTCTCCTTCTTCAACCTTAGTGGATTATGATCCTGGCACACTGGAGTCAGGAAGGGAGGAAGATACAGGGGAAAAAAAAATCATAGCAAAAAAAACATCCTTTGTGAATAAATGTTTTTAACATATTCTATTTCAAACAGGCTCATATTATCCACACCCCCGCCCCATAACCAGGCACTGCAGATAAAAAAAAAAAAAAAAGCTGGCAAAATAAAAAGAACAAATTATTCAAGCCCCAGGGGAACCCAGGCATTCAAATAAGATTTCAAATGACTCTCCTTCCATTAAAACTTTTGCTGCAGTGAAACTGCATGAAGATAAGACAGTGTCTTCACAGGCACTAAGAACTGGGACTGCCCTGTCCCTCCAGCACCAAGCCCCACACTGCAAAGCATGTGGGGTTCAAATGGGAGCTTTATCTGCCTTGAAAGTGAGTTTCCACACAGGTCTTGGGTACCTCCCAGGATGGAGTTAGTGTGTGGGGGAGGGAGAGAAGTGCGTGGCCTAAGGTCCAGTGGGGAAGCCACCTTAGCTCCTCCGAGGGGCCAGAATGCCCGGTCTTCTGCCAGGGATGGGGCAGCTTCTGCCTACAATCCCTCCTCCACCTTCCAAAGCCCTCCTAGCCACCCAGAAATATCCAGAGGTTCAAATAAGATCAGCACCAGATCCAAGGATGGACAGGCCAAGTAGAAGCCTGTGACCCAGGCCACCCCAGAGCCACACCTGCTCCCCATTTCCACCCCACTGCCACACCTGCCCCTGCAGTGGCCTCTCACGCATGCTTAAATAGAAATCGGGTCGTGACATGGTCGGGCTCTCAATGCTCCAGTGAGTCGCTTCCCATCACACCCAGAAACATATGCCTCACCCTGGTTTTAAGCCTATCCCCTGCCCCTCAAACTAGCCACCCTCCTACTTCTCTCCCCTTCCTTCTGCAGTGCTGGCCACCCTGGTCTCCCTTTCATCCCCCAGCTCAGGACCTCTGTGCTGGTTAGTCCCGTGCCTGGGTCACTCTGTCCACATCTCTGCCCGGCATCAGGTGTCACACCTCTGAAGCCCTCCCTGAGGACAACCCTGACCCCACACTCAGTGACAGCCCCACAGCCCGACCCTTCCCTGCTGATTTGCTCCCCATTTAATGTCCACCCAACCTCATAAATCTAAGGTCTTTTTCAGCCATTTGAAATTACTGCAGAGATTAAATAAATACTTTGGTTTTTCAATCAATGAAAGCCGGTGACAAAGGTCCTTACTTCTTTCCAGAAATGTTTTAAAACTTATTGGAAATACATACTGGTCTATAAAAAGATCACATCAGAAACAAAACCAACAAGGAAAAGGAAAAAAAAAAAGTCCCAGCTATCAGCTGGCATCAGCAAATAGGAATTCTAGGGTGTCATAGGAAATAATAGTCCTGATTGGCAAGGGCAGAGGCCTTGCAGCAATTCCAAAAATGGACAAATGAAGTAATTATAGCTTAATGAGTGTGGTTTGGCAGGCAGAGCCTTGCCAAGTGGAGGAAGCAGAATGGACAGGAGATAGACTTCCCAGGGTCTGAATCCCAGTTCTGCTTCTTGCTGCTGTGTGACTTCAGCCAAGTCCCTGCACCTCTCTGGGCCTCAGAATCCTCACTTGTGCAAAGGGGTGCACAAAAGACCTCACCGTAGGGTTACAGTGAACGTGAAGTGAAAAAGATGCATGCAAAATGCTCAGAAAGGTGGCCGCCACACAGGTGTACTCAGCAAATATCCATTTATTTGTATTAGTATTATGGGATACATGGGAAGGAAAAAAAAATAGAGGTCTTTGGTTAAGAATTAGTTTAGTCCCCATATATCAATGGTTCTCAACCTTCTTAATGCCGCTGCCCCTTAATTCAGTTCCTATGGGTCACGACCCACAGGTTGAAAACCACTGCTATATATCGTGTTGGGGATAACAGTTTTATTGAGATATAATTCAGTTATCACAAAATCCACCCTCTTAAAGCATGTACTTCACTGGTTTTTAGCACAATCACAGAGCTGGGCACCACCATTACTAGCTAATTTTAGAACTTGTCATCACCTTCACCCCAAAACCCTTAGCAGTCCACACTGCATTGCCCTCTCCTCTATGGAGGGGAATTTACTTTCTGTCAAGTCCTACCATTTCACAAATGAGGAAAGTGAGGCTCAGAGAGAGGAAGTGACCCGTCCAAAGTCACACAGCAGAGCCCCAGGACTCAGAACTCCAGCTCCAGCTGTTCTTCCCCTGCACCACCTCCCTCCAGCTCAGAAATTTCCATGTCCCCCACAAACCCTGAATGCATGCATGCCTTCATGCAAAACTTTAGCACTCTGCATCCTGCCCCCCATGGTGCTGTCCCTGGGACTATACTCACGGAGTCCGATTTTGGCCAAATGCAACCTGTTGACCCAGGAAATCTTGCTCAGGGGGTTGGGGGTGATGAAGACTACCATGAAGCTGATGGGGCGGCCAGACCTGCAGCAAGAAGGGTGAGGCTGGGGAGCATGAGTGCCCAATACCTGGGCCTGGTCACCCCATGCTCCCTCCAACCCTTGTGTCCTGGAGAAGGGCACAAAGGTAGCCAAAGAGGCTGGTGGCCTGGCAAACCTCAACCCCTGGGGGAGGAGTCCCTCCACCTGCTCTGGCCCCAAGAGGCAGAGACCTGGCCAGAGTGGCCAGACCACACTCCCCAGCCCAGCCCTAGGAGCCTCTGGCTTTGTGCCTGGCAGAGTCTCTGCAGGCTGTAACTCAACATGGGCAGCCAGCAGTCAGCTGTCCACAGGCCTTGTCAGACACCTAACATGTCTGACCATGAGCCTCTGGAGGGAGAAATGGGTCTCACTTGGGTCTGTTCCCAGCACCTGGCATGGGGCAGCTGCTCAAGAAGTGTTTGCTGACAAGACACTCAAATGAATGAAGAAATGAACGGATGGGCTTAAGCGCAAGCTTGGGGCAGCCAGAGATTGCTGTTGTCTCACCTTGGAGCAGCTGGGACCCCTTTGGAATCTTTTGGGGGTCTGTTCTCCACCATGGACCATCCTAGCCCCCAGGAGGTAGTCAGTGTGCATGAAAAGAACGGGGCTCAGAGAGAAGGGAGCAGCTAGGCCATCAGGCAGATTTGGATTTGAGCTCAAGGCTGCTGATTCCCACATCCAAGCCCACAGCCCTGCCCACACAACACGGCAGTGGCCTTCTCTTCCCTGAAGCCAGTATGACACCCTGTCCCCTCCTTGGGAACCAAAATCTGGACTCTGAGACCCTTACTGCTCTGGCCTGGCCTTCGGAGTCAGACCCCATCAGGACCTGGCTCTGCCCCTTCCTGGGTGTCCTTCAGCCTCTCACGCAATTCTCTGAGCCTCACTTTCCTCACCTGTGAAATGGGGATAAGATGACACACCTTACAGGGGCCTGGGCTTACCAGGTGATGAACATGGTGTGTGTTCACGCATGCATTCATTTACTTATTCATTCAACAGTCTTTTCATGAGCACATACCCCATGCCTGGGCACACCCTTAACACATACGTATCTACTCCCATCACGGCAATCTTGACAAACAGAACGGTTCCGGGTGACCCCCCAAGCACCCTCCCCACTCCACTGGTGGCCCAGCAGAGGCAGCAGCCCTTCCCCCACAGTCCCCTTTTCTTACTTATCGGGCTTCCCGGGAAGCAGGAGCCTGAGGCGGCACTTGTTGGCTGAGTGGATCTCCTCCTCCTTCACCCGCAGCAACCTCTGCAGGGCCAGGCACCAGTCTTGAGCCACGGTCATGTTCAGGTTCTAGGTTCAGGGAGCCAGAGGTCATCACACAGCCCCCCAAATGCCGTACCACAGGTCATCACACAGCCCCCCAAATGCCGTACCAGATCCTACAGCGATCACAGCACCCAGGAGGGGTAGAACTGGGAAGAAGTCCGGAGCCTCCCTGGGGCTGCACGTTTAGCCACAAGCCTGCGGCCAACTCCCCAGGTTCTGGACTTCCAGGCCTTGGGTTCAGGGACACCCTCCCCTGGCAGCTTCCTCTCCAAGCTGAGCAGAGGCGCAGGAAGGGGCCACAGGACCAAACGGCCACTGTACAGAGCACCCAAAAAGTTCCCAAGGCAGCCAGGCTCTGGTCAGCCTGAACCAGAGGTCGCATCCCAGACCTCCAGCAGGGACACAGAGCTTTAGCCACAACTGCTGCTCATGGGAGCTCAGAAGCCAGGGGCACCTTAGGGCCTGGGCTGAGAGAGGAGCCCTTCCTGGCCCTGCCTTTTTGACACTGCCCGCAGGGAGGAGGCCAGGCCGGCGCCGCATACCTGGTAGGTACCGTGCAGCGTGCTGACGAGGAGTGTTATCTGCTCCACCACGGCCAGGTCCTTCTGCAGGTCCTGCAGCTCCTGGAAGAGGCGCGGGGGGCCAAGGTACACCTTATCTGGGCAGAGAAGAGACCCGACTCAGCCTCCGGGTGGAGAAGCCACCCACAAGATGCCAATCACCCACTCAGGGTGCAAGAGAAGAGCTGCTGCCCTAGGGCCACAGTGCTGGGGCCCCAGAAGGAAACATCCTCCAGTTCTCATGCTGCTGGAGCTCCCTATCTAACCGGGAAGACACATCCATTCACAGGTGAAGTCTAACTCCAGGATCCAGGCCATGGGCAGGCTATGTGAGAGGTCTCAGGAGACCCTAAGACTAAGAACCAGCTGAGACTGAGATATAAGGAGCCTGCGTGAAGGCAGGAGTGTGCTGGGCTCTCCTGAGAGGGACAAGAGCATGTGGAAGGCACCGTGGCTTCAGGAAGCCCGTGAAGGGTGAGTTGTTCAGGGACATCCTGAGGGCCTGTTATGCTCCAATTGTATGGCAGGGATGGGAGAGACAGCAGCAAACAAGACAGAGAGGGTCCCTGCTCTCGTGGAGATGATGAGCCTGGCAGGGGGGTGGGGCAGGAAGCAATCCGTTAACAGCAGGTGGAGGAAGGTGCTGGCGAGAAACACACCAAGGTGGTGGGAAAGGGATGGGCTGAGGGGGCCCAGATCTCTGGGAGTAACACAAATGGAGCACAGGGGGCCCAGGGTTAGGCAGCAAAGAGAGCAGGAGGGACTGGCAGAACCATATGGGGAAGGCCTTGAATGAGGTGCAAGAACCTGGACTATGTTCTCTGGGCCATGGTTTCTCAAGCTGCGCTCATGTGAGGTGCTGTAGGGGTGGACTGAAAGCCTTATTTGAGGTTTTCATTTATGATTTCCAAAAATCATATGCACATGTTCTGCCATGGGATGTCAGGGCTTCCACGGACCTTAGTGCTTACATGGTCCTCAGGTAACAAGCAAAGAGCAAGGAAAGCTTGGGGTATGAAAGACACGCCCAGCAACGTAGGGCACAGGAGGGCTCTGCAGCAACCCAGAAAGGAGGAGCTGATGGGAAATGCAGATCTCTAAAAGCAGCCTTTTGGTACAGGAATGAGGTGACACTGGCACAGGCACGAGGTGGCAAGGGCATGAGCACGGGAAGAACCAGAGTGCCACAACCACATTGTGAGCAATTTGGTTTCAGCAAAGCGACATCATCCATCGCATTAAATTAATGCTGTTAATTTGAACTTTATTGCTTCGTAGCTTTATTTTTATTCAATCTGTGATTTTGTTTTGGTTTTATGGTTGTTAAAGGGCTGTAAGCATAAGCAGTTGATAATACCGAATTTTGTAGTAGTATATATTTGAATAACAATATGATTAAAAAAATCACTTAAGGCCAACTGGGGTTCAACAACTCCTGTTCCCTGGTAGAAGGGGCCTGGCAGTACATGACTCTAGTTCAAGGAACGTGGGTGCCAACAAGTCAGGAGCGCCGAAGAAGGGTTGCAGGGTGCCAGCCCCGAGCACTGGGAAGGAAGGTATGGTCTAATTAGGGCCCAAAGTGCCTCTGGGGGCGAGGACCTTCCCGGCTCTTCCTGCTCCACAGAGATGGGGAAAGAGATGGTATGTGCAAGTGGGCACAGCTGTCCCACCCCAGCCCCCAGATGGCGAGAGTAGATGGTGCAATCTCTCCTTAGAGTTTCCACAACTGTATACAGCCTGGGAGGCACCCTCCTGGGTCCTCCAGGGGACAGAAGGGAAGTGAAACCCAAGTGCCTTTCCTGTCATGGAAGGTGCCTCTGGGCATGGCGTTCTTCCTGCTAACCCTGCAACTTAGCAGCCAGCCTGTGAGGATTCTAGGAACATTTACTGACACCCGGGGGCAACAGTCACACTAAGCGTGGGAGACATCAACCAAATGATCGCCAATAAAGCAAAAAATGCAACTGGCAGGAGCAAAGCCAGGAGGGCAGAAGGGCCCAGCTGCAGGACTTAGCCAAGGCTTCTCTGAGCAAGCAGCATCTGAGCTTAGCGCACAGGGGAGAAGGCACAGGCCGGGAGAAGGCACAGGCCAGGAGAAGGCTCAGAGGGAGGAGGGCGGGGTGTGGCCCAGGATGAGCAATAAGAGCCCCCAGGGCAGGGGGTGACACACACTGATCTGGCCTCTACTAACCTGCATTTTGGTTTTTTGTTGTACTTTTTTTTTTTTTTTTTGAGATAGAGTCTTACTCTCTCACCCAAGTAGAGTGCCATGGCATCATCATAGCTCACAGCAACATCTAACTCTTGGGCTCAAGCGACCCTCATGCTCCTGAGTAGCTGAGACTACAGGTGCCTACCACTATACCTGGCTAGTATTTCTATTTTTAGTACAGATGAAGTCTCACTTTTGCTCAGGCTGGTCTCAAACCTTTGAGCTCAGGTAATCCACTTACCTTGGCCTCCCAGAGTGCTAGGATTACAGGTGTGAGCCATCATACCTGGCCTAAAACCTGCATTTTAAAGAGTGGACCTGGAGTGGGCAGAGGAGGACAGGAAGAGGGCAGGGGTAAGGAAGGCAGAGCAGCCAGGATGCTGTCACAGCAGGCCACGGAGCCAGCAGCAACATGGACAGCACCACCAGCAACAGCTTCACAGCCAAGCTGCCCGTCAGCCTGCGCGTGGACTCCTGAGCAGGGACCACTGAGCCTGGGCAGAGCAGCCCGGGCTGGGACAGGTGGGGGCGAGGGCAGCAGTGGCACAGATACTCACTCTGGGCCTGACCCACAGCAGAGGCCTTCTTGGCACCAGCATGCTGGATAAGTATGTTGTCCTTGTCGTAGGTGCCGCCATCCTGGCCCACCTCCACCACTTGCACCTGGGGCAGTGCCGTGTTCCACTTCACCACGTACTTGGGCCCCAGGGGCACCAGGCTGCTGATCTCTAGCTGGCCCCTGCCAGGACAGAAAGGATGTGGCCCTGGAGAGTCCGAAGTGGTTTCGCCCCAGGGCTAGGCCAGAGCTCCACTCCTTGACACACCAGTTCAGCCAAGCTACACGCAGCCCAAGCTCAAGCCCTCAGGCCAAACCAAGCCAGGCAGAGCAGGGAGCCCTCGCTGGGGTAGAAGCACCAGGGTGCCCAGGCCCCAGCTCTAGATTCAGAACCACATGCTTCCAGAACCCCCAACCCACCCAAACCTACCTGTGGTTGGCAGGCCTGAGGAAAAAGACAAAAGAAGGGAAGGGAGGTTGTTACTGTGACTGAGTGAATTTTATGGGGGCTGAGACCAGCTGGGAGCCGGCCAAGGGCTGGACATCAGGAGCGGAAGCAGGGCAGCCTCCCAGGGGCTCATGGTGTCAGAGGCCAAGTATACATAGAGGGGACCACACAGAGGGCCCCCCCTGGGCTGGCTCTTCTGTCATCTCTGCTTCTCATGACAGCCCTACTGGGCAGCATATATAATTCCAGACAAGGACACTGAGGCTCAGCTAGCTGAAGTGACAGCCCAAATCACCAAAACTGATTCCTCCAAACTGAGCCACTAGCACCCCGTTTTGTACCCTACTCTAGACCCTAAGGAGCTGAAGGACAGAGAGGGCATCCGTCATCTCGGTGGCACTACATGGAACCCAGGACATAAATGGGACTTAAGAATCACAGTACTTGAGGCTCGGTGCCTGTAGCTCAGCAGGTAGGGTGCCAGCCACATACACTGGAGCTGGGGGGTTCGAATCCAGCCGGGGCCTGCCAAACAACAATGACAACTATAACAAAAAAATAGCTGGGTGTTGGGCTGGGCGCCTGTAGTCCCAGCTACTTGGGAGGCTGAAGCAAGAGAATCGCTTAAGCTCAAGGGTTTGAGGTTGCTATGAACTGTGATGCCATGGCACTCTACCCAGGGCAACAGCTTGGGAATCTGCCTCAAAAAAAAAAAAAAAAAAGAAGCACAGTACTTGAATGAATGAACGTGTCAACTAGAAGCACTGCCCACACCCACCACCATGGCACAGCCTTCCTTGCCCAAGTCCCCCACCAGGCCACAAGCTCCTGGAGGCAGGGGCTGGGTCTTGTTCAAGGTTCAGTGGACCCATAGGTGAGTAGGTAGGTGGCAAGTGAGCACACAGGTCCCGAGACAGCCTGGCTTTCTCCCCCTAAACCAGCCCCATGGCTGTGCACAGAACACACAAGCTCACTCCAGTGCGGAGTATAGATCAGGCTTTGCAGGTGCCCCCATCTCCAACTCCCTATTCCCCACGATCTGGGAAGAGGGAGAGAAGGCTGGGATTGTTTTTCCTTCTGAATCTCAGTTATCACTGCCATACTGTTGCTTCTATGATGCCTTTTAAAGTGTTGTCAGATATTGAGAGCAGAGGTTCTACTAAGGGCCCAGCTAGAGAGGTCACAGCTGGAGTTCTTAGGGCGCATTTGGCAGGGGGTCCTAACCCCTGACAGCTACAGAGCCAGCCTGGGATGCGAGAGGGTAAGCTAGGCCAGGGGTGGGGGGTGCTGAAGGAGGGCAGGGCATGTGCCCCAGCTCCAGGCCTCATGCCTCAGGCACTGTGCACCCAGAATGTTGGGTCTCCTAAATTCTCAAGACAACCAAATGTCTCAAACTCAGTGTGACCTCCCTCTGTAAGCCCAGAGGCCTGATCCAACCAACAGGCACCCTCGCCTGAAGCGTCACGCTTGCCCCACTCTGAGGCTTCAGCTCTCTCAGGCACAGCCTGGAAGCTAAGCACTAGACATTTTTCTACAACATCTAGCCCAGAAGCAGGACCCAGGCTCCTGTAAGCAAAAGATGCTCTGGGCTGTGGGGGAAAGGCAAAGACTCAAGTTGAAACCACGCTGCGATCTGGCCAGAGGGAAACGGTTCTGAGTTAAAGCAGCAGGGATTTGGGTCGGACACAAGGGAAACTCTCTTGAATTTTAATGTGGTCAAAAAAAGATCACTCAGTTCCCCGCATCAGTGCTGCACAGCAGACCACCCAATACAGTGGGTCTGCCCAAGGCTGGGGGCTTCCAAGGATGTCTCCAGATACTTCCCATTGCTGGGACCAGTGGCAGAGCAGGTAGAGAGGGACGGGAGAGAAGACAGAACATCAGAGGCTTACACCAAACTCACGTGGGCCTCCGCATAGAGCGGCCCGGCCAGAGACTGGGGTAGGACAGGATGGGGTCTCCAGGGCGGGATGACCCAGGCCCACTTACTTGAAGTTGATGTTGGCACAGACCAGCATGTCATTGAGCAGGAAGACCCTGCGCTCCTTGGATTTGATCAGCTGCCCACGGTCACTGTACACAGTCTCCGTCAGTGTCTCACACAGGAGCAGCTGCCGCTGGCCCGAGGTCAACAGCTGGGGGAGGGGACGGAGGAGTCAATGTCAGCATTGCAGCGTTGCAGCGCAGCAGGCTTTACCTAGCCAAAGACCCATAGCCTCCTCCAGTGCAGAAAGGGGACACCCAGGCTGGGAGAAGTAGAGAAGGAGGCGGGCCACGCCCTCCAGCCCTGCCAAGATGCACCGGGGAAGACGACCAGAGAAACACACATTGGGGTCACCACACTAGGGATACCTTGGGCCACCCAACCTTGCACCCACGGGGCCCAGCAGCCAGCACCACCTTCTCAGGGGCGCCAGCCACTCCTTGTAGCCACCTTGCACACCTCTGCAGTCACAGAGACCAGTTCTGCCCTGGCTCCACTCCGCAGCTGTGAAGCCCTCAGGCAGGTCATTTCACCTGCCCAAGCCTCAGTTTCCTTAGCTGTCAAGTGGGTACAAAGACCTCTACTGCTGAGGTCACACAAGGTAACAGACATATGACTGGGTCTGTTTTTGATTTTCAAGGCCCAGAGTGAAATGAAAACAAAGGCCCTCATTTAAAACCTACTAACAAATTTCAAGACAGTTATAGCAGAACACTACACCAAGCGTGGGGACCTGCTGAGCATGGGCTGTGTGTGACCACACACATCACAGGCCCTTGAGGCCAGCCCCACAGGTGGCACATGATGGGCACCCCACAGACAGCCACTGTCCATGACGGTCTTCATGGTGGAGAGGCACGGCCTTGTACAGGAGATGCCTGGCCTGCAAGTTGGTCCCAGCACTGCACCCTGACCTACTGGAAGCCTTGGCCAGTCCCACCTCTTTGACAGCCTCATGACAGGGTTGGGACGGATCTGCCAGTCAATAATGCACCATCTGAGAAGGCCAAGACTTAGAAGCTCAGGGCACCTGAACAAGCATTTGCCATCTCAGGCAGGCCACCAAGACCCTTCTGCCGGCATAGGGACCACCCACCCAGCCAGGCACACTGTGGGAAAATATCCTTTTTCCTAACAAGGAATATTTTAGGGCAAAGGATGCTCGGCAAAGTTCATTCACCAAACCTGTGATTCTGATGACAACCAGTATTGCCCCCTTCCTCCCCCATCCTAGCTGAAAAAGGGCCTGATCACCCCAAAGCCTCCTCTGGAGAGACTGCTGCTGCTCTCCCAGGAATTTCTCCCAAGTCAATACACAAACAAAAGTCTGAACGTGACCAAACACCTGCTGTGTCCCAGGTGCCCTGAGTGGCTCTCAGTATCCATATCTCACTGAATTAGCTCCATCAGTCCTGAGAGGCAATCCCCATGTCCCAGATGAGGAAACTGAGATTCTGGGGCCAAAGGGCCTTGCCAAGACCGTACCCCTGATGAATGACAGACAGTACAAGATGGAGCCAAGCCACGTCCACTGACCCCTGAACCAGGCCACTGCACGGTATGCAATAGGAGCCAGAGGAGAGACCCCACTGCTCCTAACACACAGGAGGACTTAGGGTCCCACAGGGGTCTCCCATGGCCACTAAGGCTGGACTGCCCCCACTGTTTCCACAAACAGCCTGTGTGCCAGCTCACAAAGACATTACTCAGACTCTGGAGACAACAGGGCCCCCACAGAAGGCTGCAAGTGGGACATACCCACAACTTAGAAGAGGAAAGTCCCCTGGGCTCAGGCAATCATCCCCTTCCCCTTAGGCAGATTTAAAAAAAAGAAAAGAAAACCCGGATGTTGCACAACCATCCCTCTGGAGGCTCAGGAGTAGTCCATTTTGAAATAGCCAGCATGGTTCCCTTTTGGGCTACACTCACTTTCGTTTCCGCTTCTCCCTGGATGGTGGTGAGAGGGACATCACTGAACAGGTCCCGAAACCGGCCAGGATTTCCCGAGGAGGGCCCGTGAGGGGGAGGCATGGGGTACAGCCCCACCACACACTTCTCAACATCACATGTGTATGCTCAGCCCCCATTCGACAGATGGAGAAATTCAGAGCCTTTAGTCCCTTGCCTGCCATCAAACAGGCTCCCTGATCTCCAACCAGTGCCCACCGCATGCTGCTGCCCCTGCCTTTATAGGACAGAGCAGCAGAGAACAGAATGGCTCTTCCCAGGGTAAACTTCCCAGTGTAAACACTCCCAGCAGGCTCTTTCCACTGCAGCAGCACAGATGCATGAGCCAGGGGAAGACAAAGCAGAGAAAGCCTCTTGGTCACAGCAAGGAGAACTGAGAATAAGGACAGAGCAGAAACTTCTCAAGTGCCAGGACCAACGCAGGTGGCCGTGGTTGGACTAAAGTTTATTTCTCCAAGGACATTCCAAACTAGGGACCTTGTGTGTGGCAGCTGAGTTAGTCCTACCTGGGGGCAAGGGATGAAGGAATGACCTCTCCCACTAATGAACACCCTGAGTGGTCCTGGGGGGGGACACCCCCCAGAGAGGGCTCCAGCCTCTGCCCACCTTGTCTTCCCCAGCCCTGTCCTCCTGGAGCAGATGAAGCCAACAGGTGGCACCAGCAGGAAGAGGTGAGTGAGGATGAGGGAAGTGGACTGCCACTACTCAAGTGGGCAGCGCCACACAGGAAGGAGGACCAGCACAAACCAACTCCTCCAACTCTTCCAAAAGACCCACAAGTCTGAATTGTATGGGACATCTCCCTATTTTTAAATGTTGGCAACCACTTCTAGGTCTTTAAAAATACTGCATGGGCCCCAAAGTACACCTGCAGCCTGAGTATGGCCTGAGGCCCAAGAGTTGTAATATGAGGGATGCCTGGAGTTTAGCGTGTCACCCTATAAGAGGCTGGGTCCCAGCCCCACTTCTTAGAGCTGTCACGAAGGTCAAAGATGGCAACAGGTTAGAGAGCTTGCTACACTGTGAAGTGCAGTGTGTGTGGAAAGGCCGCCATCTCTCTTGGAAGTCCCTTCTGGATCATTAGAAATTCCCTCCCTATGCCACTGAAATAGCCCTCCCAGGAGCTACCAGCCACTAGCCTTAATTCTGCTTTGGGGACCCCACAGGGCTAAGAGGCTCCCAGTTTTTTCCCCCCAGATTTGAATCTCTTCCTAAGAGTCCATACTGTCCCTTCTCCAAAGAGCAGTCAGGGTGACCCCACCCTGAACCCTCTTGGCCCCCCTCCAGCCTCTGATGTGTGAGCACCCCAGAAAACCAGGTACAGCCACAGAGGTCTCAAATCATTTGCTGCCAGGGAAACAGAGGGACTCCAGGGACCAACAGGCAACGCAGTGAGGTAACCTTGTGCTTCAAAACCAGATTCTCTATGGATTCATTCGCAAGTCTTTCAAGATTTTTTCCCTAGAACGTTTCCAAACTATAATCCCAAAATGTGGCATAGATTTTTCATCTTTCTTCTATTAAGGACTCTCGGGATGCTGCTGTGCCAGCTCCCTCATTCGCCCCTCAGCGGCCCTGGGATCAGCTGCTACTGCATGCTCCTCATTTCAGAAGGAACAAGTGAGGTTCAGAGAGGCTGGGTGATTCCCCCAAGGCCATCCAGCGAGTATCCGAGGCAAAATCTAGACTTAAACCCAGATGCTGACTCCAGAGGCTGCTTGTATAACCACAATGCCAGGCCATCATTTCTGGTGTCTTTACTGGAAATTACACTGATGAACAAAATCAGCACTTATCCTAAAACAACATGATTAGTAAAGAGTGTGGGAGACCTGTCCGGAATCCAAACCTCAGAGTCAGGTCTGCAGACTTTGAAAAGCAAGAACTCCCCTCCTCAGAGAACAGTGCCACCTAGTGGGTGGCCGTGGGGCAGGCGGCGCGTGCACAGGGGAGGGGGATGCAGGGCAGGTGAGGACAGGTGAGGGGGGGAGGTCCTGGCCTCACCTTGTTGAGGCTGCTGCGGTCGCTGACACTCTTGGTCAGCTGCTGGATCTCTGCCACCTGGTCGGCCAGCCGCTTCTGCTCGTTCAACTTCTCAGCCAGAGTCTCCAGCTCTGTGAGGGCCAGCTGGAGCGACAGCCTGTCGGGGTGACCCCTGGGCGTGTTCTTCAGCATGTCCTGCAGGGGCCAAGAGAGCAGAGACTGAGAAGCCGGCTCCAGGACAGATGCTCCCCAGTCCTGGGGCAAAGCCTCCTAAAGGGCTCAGCTTACAGCCAGGACAGATGGTACCAGACACAGAATAAGACCTCGAGAAACAGTTAATGAATGGAAAAAATAAAATAAAACAAATGTGCGGATCTTTCTGGAAATATACCCAAAAGAGCTGAAAGCAAGGTCTCAAAGAGACATTTGTACACCCATGTTCACAGCATTGTGCACAACAGCCAAAAAACCATGGCGGCAATCCAGCCATCGACGGGTGATGAGTAAGCAAAATGAGGCCTGTCCATACAGTGGAGGATTCATCGGCCTTAGAAAGGAAGGAAATTCTGCACATGCTACATCACGGGTGAACCTGGAAGATATTACGCTCACTGAAATAAGCGGTCACAAAAAGATAAATATGGTTATGATTCTACTTATACGAGGTACTTGGAGTAATCAAATTGGTAGATACAGAAAGCAGAATGGTGGTTTCAAAGGACTAGGGCAGAGGGCAGGGTGAGTTGTTAGTTAAACAGGGACAGAATTTCAGTTTGGGATAATGAAAAAGCTCTAGGATGGAGAATGGTGATGGTTGCACCACGCGACGATGCTTAACACCGTTGAGGTGTGCACTTAGAAATGGCTAATAAAGTCCTGGAAGAGAGCCCAGGCCCCCTTTCTCCCACACCAGAAGCCGTGGCCAGCCCACCAGGCTGCAGAGTGTGGGTCATGGTTGCTGGAATCTCCAGTGGTACCTGAAGCAGGAGGATAAACTGTGGGAACCTCTGGATGGGCTTCACCATCAGCCCGTAGAGGGTGACACGGTCCGGGCTGCACACCTGCCGACGCTGCCGGAGACAAAGGGCCCATCATTTAGCGCACCAGGGCCCAGACACGGTCCCCTTCCCGAGCTCCTCTCACCAGGCCCCAGGACGCTGTTTAGCCTTGGGGATCACTCACCACCACCACCACCACCACTGATGCCCCCTGCACAGGCCCTCCCCCTCAGGAGACTAAAACAGTCATTTTAAGAAATGTGACCTATATGAATAACTGGAAAATCTGGCAACTTACACAAGAGGTCAGACTTCTAGAAATAGCCAAGGCAACCATTCCCTTAACTTAAACAAAACACAGATAGCCCAGGCCAGGATGAAGGATAGGACACAGGGGAGCTACGCTGTCTCCTGCATCTGTTCATCCTCCATCAACACAGCTGACACCTTGCTTCTGGCTCTCACCCCTGCAACCCCACAGCTTCTCCATCAGCCTCCACATCTGTCTGCCCCAGCGCAAAACTCCTCAATGGCTCCCCATTGCCTGAAATACTACCACACTCAGCTGCCTCTCTGCTCGGATCTTCTCTCCGGGACTCCCCACCAGGCACCAATGCTCTCATAGTCTGGCCAAACCCACCCACCCCTGACCTTTACCCCCACTGTCCTTGAACCTGGAATACCCTCTCCTCTACTCCAGCTGTCACAATCCCACCATGCCCCAGTCAGTGCCCCTGTCAGATGGCACCCCCTTTGAGAAACCTGCTTCAATGAAAGCAATGTGTTCCCCCACTGAGGCCCCTGCACATGCTGCCTGTGTCACCCCTGCATCCTGTGCCCAGCAATTCCCAGAGCTGGAGCCCACCAAAGATTGGTGCAAGACCACTCAGTTTATCCTGCAGACCTGCCTGCACACACAGATGCAAGAGGTCAGGGGTTAGAAGATGGCACAGATCTCCCTTCTGCATTGCCATGGCTCTAGGGTCCCAAGCTACCTGCAGACACTGACCCTCCTCCTAGCAGGCAGAAGAGAACAATTTTCCTCTCATGGGACGGAGGCTGCCCCAAGGTCAGAGAGGAGGTGCCCAGCAGAAAGCTGTGAGGAGATACCCAAAGCTGGGGTCCAATGCTCCTCCCACCAAGCAACTCCCCCCCGCCACCCCAGCCAACCCAATTCCCTGATGAATCAAGGCCCACCTTGAGGAACTCAAGGAATGCAGGCTTGGTGAGACAGGCCTTCTTGATGATGGACATGGCATTGGTGAAGTTGTTCACGTAGTCACTGTACACGTCTAGCACCATGGACTTGGAGAACTGAAACAAGGTGCAGGGGTGAGCCGGCAGGCCACCTCAACACACGGGAGTGGCAGGGCAGCCAGCACCCTCCACTCACTTGGGACCACAAGCTGAGCCGATGGCGCAGCCTGGACAACCTCAACAAGCCTGTGAGGTGAGTACACCCATCACCTACCTACATGAGAAAACCAGGTGCAGAGAGGCAAAGAGTCCTGCCTGAGGGCACAGGTGGGACCGGGTGGTGCCACAGAGAGCCCAGCAAGCTTGGCTCCCAGGTCTCTTTCCCCCCGCACAATAGCCCAAGCCCGTGGGTGCAAAGAGGAAGAGGGCAGGAGAGGGAGGTGGGAGATGTTCCTTCTACCACCTCAAGTCCAGGAAACAGAATGCCACCCACCCACCTACAAGGATAGCACTCCTGGCCTCTTGCCAGGTGGTGTGCCCAGAGCTGAGTTGCCAAGGTAGGGATGATGTGCTTGGAGTCAACCAGCCCTCTCACCTGAGCCCTTTGACACACCAACCCAGGATGTCAGATCTATTTAGGGAAACTACCAGGTGCTATGGTTTTCAAAAATGAATTTTTTCTTGTAGCAGAACTCAGCTACCTAACGTAGATCAAAAGTGGCTTTCCATGAAATTGTCCCTCCCTTGCCCCCGAATCTCTGGGGCCCACAGACTTAGGTTGAAAAATCCAAGACTTCAGTGCACACCCTTATTCCACAGATGAGGAACCCCACTCTAGAGATGGCACCTGAGGCTGCAGAACCAAGCAGGGCCCAGTACAGGGTTGCCTGGGTCATGGTCCAGTGCCGGTGGGGCGTCCTCTCCAGGCCAAGGTTGTAGTCTATGCCAGCACTGCTTGCAACCTGCCTAGCATCTGGCCACAGTGGCCAGGAAGCCACCCAGTCCCCCAGAGGTGCTGCCACCTGGGCAGAATGAGAACAAAAACCTGGCTTTAGGGATACTGTAGCCCAGCAGACATCTCCAAGGACACTTCAAGGAACTACACCCACCCTACCCTAGGCCAGGAGGACACAGAGGCCTGGCCACCCTCTGGCTCTCCTGGCTTGGACAAGGTGACCAGCAGAGGCAGGAGGCTGGAATACTTGACCTGTGGGATCAGGCTTGCTGTGGTTTTACCTTGGTGGGCTGGGGAAGGAGTCTGGGGACACCTACTGAGGCCACAAAGAGGTCTCCGATCTTCTCGGTGGAGTCCCACTCAGCCACACGGGAGGACAGGGCGATCTGGAACATGGAGTGGCAATGCAGGATCTCCCGCACGCGGAAGAACACCACGTGGCACTTGCGGGCGCTCAGCACCTTGGGCTCCATCTCCATCAGGGGGTTGCGGTAATCCTGCCAGGGCAGGAGAAGGTAAGGCCAGAGGCCAGGCCATAGCCTCCCCTGCAACCCCCACCTTCATGTAGCACTTGGCCAACCATGGTGTCCCCTGTGGGGGGTATGTGTCCCTTCTCCCCACGAATTCTTCTGGAAAGACCTCCATGACTGTAGCACTCCTGGCCTCTCTTTGGCCACCACAACCAACCCCCATGACTTCTGTGTTAAGTTGGGAGCTCCACAGAGGCTGGCCCTATATCCCCTGCCTGTCACTGAGTCCATCAGCCTGACAATGGTAAGGGTACCAGAAGCCCCCTTGGCCCCTAGGTCTAGTGTCATCCTCTCCAATCAGCTTTATCAGAAGCAGGTGACATTTTCACCACCAGCCTGATGCCTGGGCTCCCTCTCTGTGGATCCAAACTTAGGAGGGGAAGAATGGGTGTCATTAGCACCCTGCCACCCCGACTGTCCCCTCTCTTAACAGCCTCACTCCCACAGCCCAAAACATCCCAGGAGAGACATCACTTCAGGGATTCGACTATAGCTGGGGTCGGCATACCAGGATTCTGCTTAGCAATCCCTGGGCATCCTGATGTGAGAAGAGCCTTATCCTACCCCTTGCTGTCTCAAAAGAGCCTAGGATGATAGGGGGACATGGGCCCGGCCCCAAACTGGCAAGGAAGACCTGATCCCCCTTCCAGACACAAATGGGGCCATATGTCCTCAACTCTACAAGAGTCAACTCTACAAGATTTCAAAGAATCCCAACTTTATTTCAGAAAATAGTCACTCCCATGAGGCATCAGGAGTTCTTGGTGCCCCCCCATTTGGAGGTCCTATTTTCCCCCATAAACAGTGCTAGCCTTTGGCCCCTCCCCCTTAAAACTGCCCACAGTCCTTGAACATTCCTTGTAAAGTGTCCCTCTAGGCCTTCCCTGCCCTCTCCTCAAAGAGCCCTGACGACCACCTGAAGTCATACCTGGAGTATCCGCTTCAGGGACTCCACGTAGCTGCCTTCGCTCTGCACGATGGAGCCCAGGATGTGCCTCCGGACCACCTGCACAGGCCAGAAAGCACCATCAGGCCCAGCGGGCTGCCCTCCCTGCCAGCGCCCTGCCCACCTGAGAGAAACACCCAGGCTGCCGGGGCTATGGGACGGAGGAGGGCTTGCCCCAGGGCGAGCCCCTCACCAGCATACACCAGGGGATGCAGATCGCACCTCTCCCACTCAGTGGTGAGAGCCCGCCTGCCCCTTTGGACAACCATACAGAAAATGCTTTCTTAGACTGAGCTGACATCTGCGCCCACCACTTGTTGCAAATAGAACCCCAAGCAATCCTTCTTCCACAAGATGACCCTTCGGGTACCCTGGCACCCCTCCACTGGCCCCTGCTTCTGGCTAAACAGTCCCAGTCCCTTCTCCTTTCCCTATCCTGAGCACCCAGGCAGCCTCCCTGACTGGGATGTGGCAGAGCAGTGGGCCCCTGAGGCTGCTGCACACTGGGGTCACGTGGGGTCACAGTGTCCCCTGGCTCCTTCCCCAGACTGCATTGGCCTGGAGTACAACCTGGATCTTAGGGACGTTTAATCTTTGCAGGTGACTCTAGTATACAGCAAAGTTGGAAGGTCACTCGCAAAAGGTATCATATGTGAGGTATCTGCCAGGGCAGTCTCTCCACCTTGATCTGGAGCTGGGAGGTCAACTGACACCTACCCTATCCCCATGGCTGCCTCCCCTGCCTTCCCCCCTGGAGTGTCCCCCCCACCTAGGGCATATCCTTCTCATCATCTGCCACTGCCCTGTCCATGGCCCACACAACCCTGGCAGACAAGCAAGGCCTCTGTCCTGCAAACTGTCTCACAGCTGGCTGCACAGCCAACAATCCCCAGGTGTCTGAACGGCACCTGGCACAGAGTTCTAAGCCTCAGTACTTGGACATCTGGGCCCGAGTAACTCCTCATGGTGGGGGCTGTCCCGTGCTTCCTGGGTCTTTGGCAGCTTC
Organism: Loris lydekkerianus; assembly: GCA_963574355.1. Taxonomy (NCBI): domain Eukaryota; kingdom Metazoa; phylum Chordata; class Mammalia; order Primates; family Lorisidae; genus Loris; species Loris lydekkerianus. The sequence goes on from CAUYPK010022306.1 coordinate 132,090, forward strand.
CCTAGCCTCTGCCCACCAGATGCCAGTAGTGACAACCAGAAACGGCCCCAGACATTGTCAAATGCCTCTTGGTTGAAAACTAACTGCTGAACCGAGTGACAGATGCTGCCCGACCCGGGAGAGGCACCACACCCCACCAGGAGGGGAGGCCTAGCTTGGGAGCCACGGATCTCTAGATGCCCAGCTTGTGGAGTGGGGTATCACCACCTCAAATGCCATTTAGGGTGGGCAGGTGGCACGTGTGAGGGAGGTAGGCTGAATGAATGGTGTGAATTGGTCAGCAAGTGCACTAGAGGGAGCTGCTCCTCCTCCACCCTGGCCAGCTGCTGCTGGCGGGAACCTGGGCCAGAGTGGCTCCATCTTCCTGATTTTCTTTTTTTTTTTTTTGCAGTTTTTGGCCGGGGCTGGGTTTGAACCCGCCACCTCCAGCATATGGGACCGGCGCCCTACTCTTCTGAGACACAGGTACCGCCCCTCTTCCTGATTTTCAAAAGAGGCCAAACATCAACATTTTCTGCCAACCAAAAAATGGGCAAATCCCTCGCACTGAGCTGGCTACTCGTCCCACTCAGTGTCCTTACAGCCAGGGGAACCGGGGCTGTCACCTCCTATTCATGGCTGGCAAAATGCAGATGGGAGGGAAAACATGACTGGCCGCCCCAACCTCCAGGAGATGCTCTGGGAGGGAGAAGATGTCACTAAGAGCCTCAGGTCCTGGCAGACAACCACAGCAGCTCTAAGGCCCAGTGTGAGGACAGGTGGGCAGAGGCGAGGCTGGGCGCCCACACACGCAGCCTGCCCTAGTCAGGAAGCTCGGTGTGTCCTAGCCTTTTCTTCCTGCAATCCCTTCCTTCACCTGGCACCTTAGCTAGAAACAGCTAACAGGACCTGCTCTGGTAGCCGGGGTGGGGAGACAAGCTCTCCAGATGGAGGGGTCCCACAATGCAGAACCCAGGGGTCTGATCTGGACTGCCTGTGCAACCAGCGAGGAGACCGCCCAGGAGGCCCCACCCAGCTGGTCACTTCCCCTCAGGACCCAGTCCAGCATGGCTCCACAGAGCAGGCTGGGACCCCCCACCCACCACCCTTCCCTACAGACCTGCTGAGGGCTCAGGCCGTCCGGCATGGGGCCCAGCTCTGGCGCTGGGGGCTTGATATCCGAAACACTGACTTCCAGCAGCCCCATGTCCTCCTCCTCAGAGTCACCTGGAAAGTCAGATGGCCTGATGACACGGGGACAGCACAGGCCCCAGGAGCTGAGAACCTTTCAGGCCAGCCCTGGACATGAGTCCGAGGCCACGAGCAGCTCCTGGGGCCTTGTGGGGTTTCAACAACTCACTGGCTCTCTCTTAGCAATCCCTGCTCCGCCCCAGGGCCTGGCAGAGTCCGTCCACAAACACACACGAGGGAGTGGGAGCAAGCAAGCCAGGGAGGGAACAGGGGCACACAAAGCAGTGTCCCACGGGGCCTACCAGAAGCCACCGTCCCTGCTCAGGCTGCCCACTCGGCCTGGCGAAGCCCAACCACTGGTGTCCCCATCGCTCGCTAGGCACTAAAAATAGTTTCCTTCTGGCTGCCTGAAAGGGGGAAGAAAATAAGCCCGGAGAAGAATGGGACAGCTGGACTTTATGTTTTCTTTTTTTTAAATAACTCAGAGACCTAAAAGGGAAAAAGCTCAGCTGGCATCTGGCAGGGAGTCCTGGGCATGGGTCAGTGGGTCTCAGATGGAGGAGGGGACAAGGCAGACAGAGCCCTAGGACTCCAAGACAGTACAGCAGGGCCGGCACGAGGGTTCTGGGAAGGGTCCATCCCCATAGGGGGTGGCACAGGCACAGGGACCTGGGACCCCAGCAGCTCAGCACCCCTGACAGCCAGTGGCAGCTGCGGGCAGCAGGAAGTGGACGCCATGGGGAGGCCGGGGAAGAAAGGAGAAGTGGCAGTGACCCCGGGGACAGAGCACAGACACCCAGGCGGGTCCTTACCTGAGCAGGACACAGAGGAGGAGGAGGAGGAGGGACAACGGACCACAGTGTGGGGGTGGGGGTGGCCCTCCTGGCTAGCCCACATGATGCCCCGGGCATGGGCATCGCTCTGCACCCAGCCCAGCCTCAGGCCGCGCGGCTTCCTCTTACCCCACGCACCACTGGGTAACATTCTTGGCCTGTGACTCGAGCCCTGCCTGGCTATTAATAACGCCTCTAGGGGAGGGTCACTTTAGGAGGGAGCTGGGCTAATGGGCGGGGTGGGGACAGTCCAAGCCAGCCTGAGGCTGGGAGGGTGACCCAGGGAAGGCTCCTAGACAGCCAGCCTGGCCACCCTGTCCTTCTGTTCTTTCTCTGAGCCATCCTAGTAAGTTTAGAATGGCCACTTGGCCTGTCCCCTACCTCATCAGGGGCCAAATGTCCCCCAGAAGTAGGCAGAACGTGAACATTTGCTGAGTACCCAGCCTATGCCAGGCACATGAACTCCATATCAAATGCACAGAGTGGTGGGGCTCAACTCATTTTACAGATGAGGAACCTGCCCCTTTGAGAGGGGAAGAAGGGTAAGGTGACAGCCAGGAGGCGCAGAGCTGGGACCTAACCAGGTCAGTGCGAGGCCATCTTAGTGACTGACCGCCCACCAAGAGGGCTCTCTCTGCATAGTACCTCAGTCATCTTCACCACAGCCCCAGGAAACAGATGCCATTATTAGCCCCACTGTAAATATAAGGAAACTGAGGCACAGAGAGGTTAAAGAACCTACAGAACTTTCCAAGAAAATGGGGTGGATTAAAGATGGCGGCTGAGTAACAGCTTCCCTGTAACTGGGCCTGGCGAATCTGGGGAGACAAGACTCCAGACATCTCTGGCCGGTGGAACCTGCCTACGATCATCCCTTTGAGGATACAGAGAGCCAGCAAGGGACTTCTGGACCCCAGGAGGAAGACAAAAACAGTGGAAAACCGGCAAGTGGCTGCGTGTGTTCGATCAACCTAATCACGCCGGCAACCGTGAGTACAAGCAGCAGTGAGACTGCAAACCGGAAAGGCCTTACCTGTGAACTTTTTTGGTGTTCTTGGACTTGGCGCTCAGTTGAGCTGCATTGGG
>CAUYPK010022307.1:0-28436 GCA_963574355.1 Loris lydekkerianus
CTCCTCAGAGATATGGGCCAGAGGGTTAACATATGTTAGCAACATATTGTTAGAGGTCTATAGATACTCTGCCCTGAAGGAAGGACACAGTCATTACTTCATACTGAGTAAACTGAGTGAATGCTTGAAGATATTCTTCTATTAACTCTGTTCTCCTGTGGCTACTTTCATCTTTGCACCTTGCTCGGAAATTAGTCAATGTTTAGAAGAAGAGGTTTACTACAAAGTGATTGTATTGATATGATAATAAAATATTTCCTTTCAAGTTAAATTTCCTTTCATGTTAAATTTCAAATAGGTAAAAGAAGATAATGATGAGACTAACAGATAATAGATTAAGTGTGTACGTGACTGGAAAAGTATAAAACCTAAACTTGGAATAAAGAATTTTGCTATATGCCGTCCCACGGTGTATAGTCTGTTTCTTGACTTAACAATTACGGGAGCAAGTTTACACTCACAGCAAAGCTGCTGTTCATTCGCATCTCCCGTCACGCAACACTGAGGCTGGTGGGTTTGAACCCAGCCCTGGCCAGCTAAACAACAATGAAAACTGCAACAAAAAATAGGCAGGCATTGTGGTGGGCGCCTGTAGTCCCAGCTACTTGGGAGGCTGAGGCAAGAGAATCGCTTAAGCCCAAGAGTTTGAGGTTGCTGTGAGCTGTGATGCCACAGCACTCTACTGAGGGTGACATAGTGAGACTCTGTCTCAAAAAAGAAAATCTTGTTTTCTTAAACAGTCAGCCTTTTGAGGAAGGGGTTTATCTGCTTCTGTTTACCTGTTTAGTCCCAGAATAATGCCAGTATATCATAGGTTCTTTTTCAATATTTGAGTAAAGAATCACTAGAATCACAATTATGAGTAAATGACATATATTCAATTTTGGTTTGGCTAGGCTAATGCTATAACACTTATAATTTAATGTTGTGATACTAAATATTCAATTTAGCTTTTTCCTATTGATAAATGGTTTGCTTTTAATTAACCATTAACTCTATTAAATGGAATCTACCATGAAACAACCTGTAAGTTACTAGAACTCATTTAGCTTGTTAGGTAATCACGAAGTCATTTGCCTTAATTATAGCACTTCCCATTGTCCGTCAGTTGATTTAGTATTTAACCTTGAAATAGTGTCCCTTTGGGAGAACACTGCTGACATAGTCTTCTGTGGTTGGATTGCTTTTTGTTATGTTGGTTTTGTTGGATGTGGCCTTCCTTTATACCCCTTCACGTTGATCTTTTTGTACTCCAGCTGAGTAGGCAAATAGATCCAAGTAATATGTTCTGGTTGGGGGAGAAAAGAACCAAAACAACAGCTACATTTTAAATCTAGCTTCCTGGCAGGCACAGGCTATCAGTTCTTTTGTGAGATGCTCTGCCAGGACTCTGGCTTACAATTTAGCAAGAAAATAAAGCCAGCAATTTAAAGCTTAAACTTTTCATTGTTGGCTCCTGGTCAGTGATGATACTGTTAGCATCAGAACATATTTCCATTTTAGTATTACTACTTATTTACCTCTGTTTTGGAAATTTATTATGAAGAAACTCTAGGTCTGGCATGGTAGCTCATGCTTATAATCCTAGCATTCTAGGAGGCTGAGGCAAGAGGATCGCCTGAAGTCAGGAGTTAGAGATTACAGTGAGCTATGATGACACCACTACACTCTAGCCAGGATAATAGAATGAGACTCTGTCAAAAAAAAACCCCAAAAAAACAAAAAGGGGGCTTGGTACCTGTAGCTCAGTGGCACCAACCACATACACCAGAGCTGGTGGCTTTGAACCCAGCCTGGGCCCACCAAACAACAATGACAACTACAACCCCCCAAGAAACAGGTGTTGGGTGGCATCTGTGGCTCGGGGTAGTACACTAGCCCCATATACCTAGGGTGGCAGGTTTGAACCCATCCCTGGCCAAACTGCAACCAAAAAATAGCCGGGCATTGTGGCGGGTGCCTGTATGCCAGCTACTCAGGAGGCTGAGGCAAGAGATTCTTCATATTTGAGAATCTCCTCGCCTAAGCCCAGGAGTTGGAGGTTGCTATGAGCTGTGATGCCTTGGCACTCTACCAAGGGCAATAAAGTGAGACTGTCTCAAAAAACAAAACAAAACAAAGGAAATAAGTGTTGTGGCGGGCGCCCGTAGTCCCAGCTACTTGGGAGGCTGAGGCAAGACAATCGCTCAAGCCCAAGAGTTTGAGGTTGCTGTGAGCTGTGATGCCACATCCTTCTACCTAGGGCAACAAAGTGAGACGCTGTCTTAAAAAAAAAAAAAAAAAAAAAAAAAAATTAGTTAGTAGAAGAGATCATCAAAGCAATTTGTTTGGTTTTGTTTTGGAGACAGTCTTTTCTGTCACCCTGGGTAGAGTACCATGGCATCATAGCCCACCTGCAAGGCCTTGACTCCAGTGATCCTCTTTTCTCAGGCTCCCAAGTACCTGAGACTACAGTTGGCTGCCATGAAACCCAACTAGTTTTTCTGTTTTTAATAGAGACTCACTCTTGCTCAAGTTGGTCTCAAACTCTGACCTCAAGCAATACACCCATCTCAGCTTCCCAGAGTGCTAAGTGCTAGGATTACAGGCATGAGCTACCATACCAGGCCAAAGCAGTTTTTAAAAAACACGTTTTTAAAGTAAATATTTGGGTCTGTTTGTATTTGCCTGTTATCTCAGTTATTAAGTAGCTGGGGTTTTTTGTTTGTTTGTTTGAAATAGGATCATTATCTGTTTTAAAGATTAAATTTAGTTTACCATTTATGCCTACTAGGAACTCCAGCATTTAATTAAAATTACTGTGTGTAGTTAAGATTCTTAAATGTGAATAAAGAACTAAAAATATGAGAAAAGTTAGCTAATGGTTCGTATTTTTGCAGGATGACTCATGAGATGTTATCTGTTAATTTCAACATGATCCACTTTGTCAGTCGCGTGTACAGAAATGTGATATGCTAAGCCTTCTTTTTTTTCAGACTTGGGAGGACCCAGGACATAATGATGAACATACTGGCTGTTGTGGTGACAATGACCCAATTGATGTGTGTGAAATTGGAAGTAAGGTAATCAAATCTGAGATGTTTTTTCTGTAGTGTTGAGATGATATTAATAAACCTCATACTTTTAAAATATTGTGTATAAAATATATGAATACTAGTGAAATAATAATGTCTGTTTGGATGATAAAGGCTTCTATTTCATTCTAAACATTTGTATGTTATAATTTGTACATTTAAACCTAGTTTTAAAAAAATGTGCCTACTTATGTGTATGACTCAAACATATATGTAGAAGAACTGGACATGTTCTGCATTGGTTTAGAAGACAGATAACCGGTCAATAGGTGAAGAGTGCCAGGAGGCAAATTCATCTCAATGTATGGCAAGCTTTGCCTGATGATTTAGAGTGATCAGTGAATTAATTCAAACCAAATAACCTCTTGAGTTGGAGACTTATAGTAGCAATTCCACTATCAAGTGGGGTTGCTCTAAAATTCTGATTATAGTTATTTCTTTATAATCACTCTCAGGCTCAGGAAAATAGTAAACAAAGTTCTAATTCCGTTTTTTAAGACATAATTTTTTTTTTTTTTTGTCAAGACAGGGTTCTACCTTATGCCCTGAGCAGAGCACAGTGGCCTCATAGCTCACTGCCACCTCAGACTTCTTGGGCTATGGGCATCCTGCTGCCTCAGCCTCCTGAAGCCACTGGGATTACAGGCTCTCGCTGCAGCTCCTGGCTGGATTTTCCATTTTTTTCATGAATTGGGATCTCTCGCTGAGACAAGTCTCGAAATCCTGAGCTCACGCAATCTTCCTGTCTCAGTCTTCCACAGTGCTGAGATTACAGGCGTGAGCCACTGCACGTGGCTAAGTAATAAAATTTTTAAGTCATATCAGATGTATGATTTAACTCGGTGGCTTTTTAATACGTAAAGAAAGTGCATTAACATATGAATTGAAAACTGTAGACTACAGAGGACTTATTCTTGAGTATAATCAATGGTAGTGTAAAAAACATTAATTTCCCTGAGTTATGTTGCTGGTTTTCTTATGACCTATAAGAAAATAGACGTATAAATTCTATTTTCAACTTTAACAGAACTGACAAAGCATTTACTTATCTAGCTTTTAAAAATTTGCTTGAAGTTACAATCTTCAGGGAAGTTTGCAGAGCTTGGCATCTTTATTTCCTGTTATCCATCAAGTAAAACTTTGATTTCAAAGTTTCATTTTGTAGTGTTGTTCTGACTTTGGCTATTGACTCTCAGGTATGTGCAAGAGGTGAAATCATCAGGGTAAAAGTTCTGGGCATATTGGCTATGATTGATGAAGGGGAAACCGACTGGAAAGTCATTGCCATTAATGTGGATGATCCTGATGCTGCCAATTATAATGGTAAGAAAATTTGAAGAGTCTGAAGTCTTCCTAATTTTTTCATGAATCGGGGTCTCGTAAGCACTATCAAACTTAAGTAACCTGTAAAGACAGAATTGTCACCCCATGCTGTTGAAGGATGGAGGAGCAAAGAATTTGACAAAGCATTGAACTTAGGGTAATTAACTAAGTAAACTTCTTCTTTCATTCCAGGAAAGAAAAAAGTCTAGTAGTTTGAGTTTCCTAGTTTTTTCTTTTCCTTCCCATATACTAGCGCTCAATTACTATGTTTATTGATTAAAAAAAAAAAAAATAGTTTAACTGAGAAATAACTTATATACCATAAAAGTCGCCATGGGGTTTTAACATATTCGCAAAGTTGTGCAACCATCACTACCTTCTAATTTCTAAACATTTTCATTATTGCAAAGGGAAATTCTATATCCATTGGCAATTACTCACCTGTGCCCCTCCCTTTAGTCCTGGTTAACTCCTGATCTACTTTCTATCTTTGTGGCTCTGCATATTCTGAACATTTCATGTAAATGGAAACTATAATAGGTAGCATCTGTTTCTGGCTTCCTCAACCTTTTTGCCACCAGTGACCAGTTTTATGGAAGACAGTTTTTTTACAGGTTGGGTGTGGAAGGAGGCAGAGTTCAGGCCATGATGCATTTTTCTTTTTTCTTTTCTTTCTTTTTTTTGAGACAGAATTTCACTCTGTTGCCCTAGGCTAGAGTGCCTTGGTATTAGGCTAGTTCACAGCAGCCTCCAACTCCTGGGTTCCTGCTCCCTCTACCTCCCCAGTAACTGGGACTACAGGCACCTGCCACAACACCCAGCTAAGTCTTTCTATTTTTAGTAGAGATAGGGACTTGCTCTTGCTCAGGCTGGTCTTGACTTCCTAAGCTCAAGTGATCCTCCTGCCTTGGCCTTGGTGGAATTTTAGGAGTAAGCCACTGCACCCAGCCAACAGGCCACTTCTTAACAGGCTATTCAGGTTACGTGCACAGGGTTGTGTAACCAATATCATGTCACTCCCTGTTCCTTCCTTCTCTCAGGGTCGGGGTACCACTAACCTGCTTTTTGTCTGTGGATTTGTTTATTCTAGGTATCTCATATATATGGACTTGTATGTGATATTTTGTATCTGGTTTCTTTCATTAGTATACTTTCCAGTTTCAGCGAAGTTGCACCATGTGTCAGTATTCCTCTTTATGGCTGCATTTTATTCCATTGTGTGACTATGCTGCATTTTATTTATCCGTTCATCACTCGATAGACATTTGAGGGGTTTTTGGTTGTTGAGAATAATGTTGCAATGAACATTACTGTACAAGATTTTTTATTTTTATTTTTGGAGACGGAATATTGCTCTGTTGCCCAGGCTAGAGTGCTGTGGTCTCAGCCTTGCTGACAGCAATCTCAAACTCCAGGGTTTAAGCGATTCTCCTGCCTCAGCCTCCTATGTAAGTGGGCACCCACCACAAGACCCAGCTAACCACATATACTCGAGTATAAGCCGAGTTTGCCGAAAAACCCGAACTCAGCACAAATTTTGTGCCGGAAAAAACTCGGCTTATACTCGAGTATATATGGTAATTGTTCTAGTTTTAGCAGAGACAGGGTCTCACTCTTGCTTAGGCTGGTCTTGAACTCCTGAGCTCATGTGATCCTCCTGCCTCAGCCTCCCAGAGTGCTAGGATTATAGGCATGAATCTCTGTGCCTGGCTCATTCCTGTACATGTTTTTCTGTAGGCATGTTTTTAATAATTTTGGGTATAAACATAGAAGTGAAGTTGCTGAGTCTTGTGGTAACTCTGTGTTTCACCTTTTGAGGATCATGTTTTCTAGAGCAATTCTACAATAAAAAGGAACCAAGGCTCCTTGGTGAAACGGCTGACTCCAGGGCTGGGGCAGGGAATGAAAAATGAGCCTGGAGCCCTGTATTAGTGCTAGGAGGTAAAGAAGTGCTTTCAAAAAAACAAAGAGTAGTGATGGGAGTCTATCAAAGGGATGTACAAATGAGAGAACGGCGATGTGAACAACAAAATAAAATAGTTTTAGGTTATAACCCAGAGCATAAATTAAATATTCATGAAATACTCACATAAATAAATATTGAATAAGCAAACAAATAGGGCTACGTGTGATGGCTCACACCTATAATCCTGGCACTGTGGGAGGCCAAGGAGAAAGATTACTTGAGCTCAGCAGTTTAAAACCAAACTGAGTAAAGTGAGACCTCTACTAAAAATAGAAAAATTAGCCAGGCATTGTGGCAGGTCCTATCCTGCTACTCGGAAGGCTAAGGATCGCTTGAACCCAGGAGTTTGAGGTTGCTCTGAGCTGGGCTGATGCCGCAGTACTTTAGCCTGGATGACAGAGTGAGACTCAGTCTCAAAAAAATGGTGGGGAAGGGGCAAGAATAGACAAGTCTCTAAGCAGAAGAATTTAAAGTAATGTATGTAGATACTTCCTCACTCCTTAATTGTAGATTGCACCTAGTGACTTTCTTCCCAAAAGTACAGTATGGAAGTGGGAGAAAGGGAGAATGACTTTGCAGTATGTAGAGAAACCTGACAAACACTGCCCCAACCAAGTGTTCAAGGTCAGCGCAACAGTGATTAAGAGTCATCTTGTTCCCAAGAGCAAGGTGTTAGTTGGCGGGTGGAAGTGCATGGGAAGAGAGTCATCTCGCGAACGTGTTCTCTCAAAGTGAGGTCATGTCTACTTCTGTACATGTGTAAAGTCATTGAAACAAGACTGAAAGAATACCAATTCTTTATAGCACAGTGAGGAGAAGGATGAAGAGATAGTTTTTGTTTCAGATACTTCTGTATTGTTTAAGTTTTGCAATGAGTGCAGCCATCCCATCTTTCAACCTCTTAATAGTACAGCTCTGAATCTGTTGATCAGTGTGTCCATTTTCACTTGCTACTCACAAGAGAACACACTGAATGGCCCGCTCTGGCCTCGATTAGTGAAGCCAAGACTATCACTATTTCAGCACTAATTTGCTAGGGTGTTATTTCCCTGCAGCAGAGATTATTGAATCCTGAAAACTGTCTCTGCATGGCAGTCCCGTGATGCAAGTAGTATGCAGCTTTCCCATAAAGATAACCTAAGGCCCTGTCTGTCCACTCCATATCTTGCCCCCTGTGCAGCTTCTCCATTTGCTCTCTCTCAGTTGTATCCTTTGTAATAAAACAGTAAACCTAAGTGTTTTCCTGAATTCTGTGAGCCGTTCTAGTAAATGATAGAACCCAAGGAAAGGATTATGGTGACCCCCAATTTATAGCACGTTGGTGGGGAGTGTGGGAGACCCAGGATTTGCAACTGGCGTCTGAAGTGGGGCAGTCTTATGCTAACTCCAGGATGGTAGTGTCAAGATGGAGCCCAGTTGGTGTTGGAGAATTAGAGAATCAGTTGTTGGTATTGGAAAACATCAGTATTTGCATTTCAGATTTCTGGATTTTCAAATTATTTCTATATCAGCTGACACATTTTATGTTGACTATAATAAATTCTTTGAAATTTATCTGTGTGTAAACATTTTCCCAGTTTACTCTGTAAATTTCCATACTTTTAGTGGTACTAATAATTGAATGCATGATATTCTTTAACTATGTAAATCTTAAGTTGGACTGAGTAATATTATGTTATGTGACTATAATTAAGCTTTTGTTGTTGAGTGTATTCCTCTTCCCAGCAATACTTTTACTAATTAACATTTTTAGCACATTTATCTTCTATTTGCTTGAATTTGAGCAGCAGTTTGATCATTTAAAGTTCAGCTTGATGACACTGAGGCTGTATCCATTGTCAACTGCTATATAGAAACTTTTAAAGTTTTTAAAGCAGCACACTTTTCTGTTGGCCACAATTAAAGCTTGGTGATGTAGAATGCCTATAATATCCAACAAAGTCCAGCCACGTTTCATTTGTAACCTATCCATGGATATCGGTCTGAGTCATTCTTCTTGTCTATGTCATAGGGATGTGATCCTCTGAAATACAGCCTCAACTCCTCTCTTTCAGGATCTTCTACCCTTCTCACACAACTTATCTACCCTTACCAAACTGGTTTTTTCATTATGTAGCCTCTAATCATTTCTTCTAATCTTTTATCTAATAGAAGTTACTACTTACTGATTGTTTTCTTAGTACTCCATGTCAGAGCCATTCTACAATACCAGATGATTTCTTTTTAACGTTTATGGGTTCTCATTGCAACATAATGTGGTTAGCTCCAGTGTTACCTTGAGGTTTTTTTGGTTTTTGTTTTTTTTTTTTTGCAGTTTTTGGCTGGGGCTTGAACCCACCACCTCTGGCATATGGGGCCGGCGCCCTACTCCTTTGAGCCACAGGTGCCGCCACCTTGAGCTTTTTTATATCAACCATCTCACAACACTTGCACAGTAAGCACTTGATATTTTGTTGAATAATTTTTTTTGTATCTTAAAATAATTATTTATGTATCTTAAAATCTGTTGTCCTCATGTTAGATATTTATGATGTCAAACGACTAAAACCTGGCTACCTAGAAGCTACTGTGGACTGGTTTAGAAGATACAAGGTTCCTGATGGAAAACCAGAAAATGAGTTTGCTTTCAATGCAGAATTTAAAGATAAGGTAATGTGTCATTCAGAACAGAAGCTTTAGGCCTATCTGTATTGAGATTTATACTTTAACCATATTGTAACCATCTAAAGTTCATAAAGATTTATAAAATGAAAGTCTGAAACATGAGTTAGTCTTAGTATTTACTTATTCATTTAAGTGTTCTCCCATTTTTAACACAAGAAAGTGATTTAAAGCTAGGCATACCTGTCATTCCAACTCTTTGGGAGGCTGAGGCAGGAGGACCATTTGAGGCTAGAAGCTAAAGGTCAGCCTCAGCTAATAGTGAGACCCCCATCTCTACAAAAAATTAGCTGAGCTAAAGCCTGTAGTGCCAGCTACTTGGGAAGCTGAGGTGAGGGGATTGCTTGAGCCCAGGAGTTTGAGACTGCAGTGAGCTATGACTGCGCCACTGCACTCCAGCCTGGATGACAGAGCAAGACTTTGTCTCACCAAAAAAAAGGAAAGGAAAGAAAATGACTCAAAAGAGACAAAGTATCAGGCTTTAAGAAGATGTTGATAATATGAAAAGAACACCTTTTTATCATTGTAATGCATATCTCTTCAAATTATAGGACTTTGCAATTGATATTATTGAAAGCACTCATGACTATTGGAAAGCATTAGTGACTAAGAAAACGGATGGAAAAGGAATCAGTTGGTAAGTGCTAACTCTTCTCTGCAAGTTTAACAAATAGCAGACTCTGCAAAGGTTTTATTTTTATTTTATTTTATTTATTTTAATTTTTTTTTTGAGACAGAGTCTCATTTTGCACCCCCGGTAGAGTGCTGTGGCGTCACAGCTCACAGCGACCTCCAACTCTTGGGCTTAGGCGATCCTCTTGCCTCAGCCTCCTGAGTAGCTGGGACTACAGGCATCCGCCACAATGCCCAGGTATTTTTTGTTGCAGTTTGGCTGGGGCTGGGTTTGAACCCGCCACCCTTGGTATATGAGGCTGGCACCCTACTCACTGAGCCACAGGTGCCGCCCCTCTGCAAAGGTTTTAGTAACCATCAGACACTTGGGAAGGAGATACAGCAGTCATCCCCTGTCTGTTTTACTTTCCTTGGTTTCAGTCACCTGAGACAAACTTTATCTGAAAATATTAAGTGGAAAATTCCAGAAATAAATCGTAAGTTTTAAATTCTATGCCATTCTGAGTAGCATGATGAAATCCCATATCTCTTGCTGTCTCTCACCTGGGGCATTAATCATCCCTTTGTACAGCTTATCCACTTTCCACATGCTACTCACCTGTTAGTTGCTTAGGAGCTGTCTTGGTCTTCAGATCAAAAAACATAGTGTATATAGGGTTCGAATGATCTGCAGTTTCAGGCACCCACTGCAGATAAAGAAGGGCTACTAGTGATTTTGTTAATCAGTTAGCAAATGGATGGGAAGCTTAAATATATTAACTAAAAAATGCCTATAAAACATTCTCTGAACAAGTACAAACTAAAAATATAAAGAGGACAGCAAGATCAGAGCTTTGTGAGGATAATTGGACATGGTGACTCATGCCTGTAATCATAGCACTTTGGGAGGCTGAGTTCAGGAGTTCAAGACCAGCTTGAAGACCCCATCTGTACAAAAACCCCAAAAAACTTAGCTGAGTGTGGTGGTGCACCCTTGTACTACTAGCTGCTCTGGAGGCTAGGGCAAGAGTTTGAGGTGGCAGTGAGCTATGATGACACTCCAGCCTGAGTGTCAGGGTGAAGCCCTATCTCAAAAAAAAAAATAAAAGTGGGGGCAATTATATTGTGTATACAATTTATTTTATGATTTTTTTAAACACACTATATTGTAAACATTTCCCTGTGTCATTAAAGATGTGATTTTTATAATATAATATTTTATCTCTATACAATATTCCATTCTATGGATGAACCTTTTTTTTAATTGACATAATAATTGTACATATTCATGATCATACTCCAGACTGGGTGACAGAACAAGAGCCTGTCTCAAAACAAATGAACAAAATATTTGAATAAAACTGACCACAAGAATAGTTTTACGTTGCCAAAATAAATCATTAGAGTTTATTGTAAGTGAAAAAGCTTTCAAATAAACCAAACTTTATTGTCATCTGTCTAACATCTTTAACATATTCTTTTAACTCCTAAGAGAGAATTTTTTAGTTGTTTCTTCTTATAACTGCTCTTGTTTTATTTAACAGCATGAATACAACAGTGTCTGAGAGCCCCTTCAAGTGTGATCCTGATGCTGCCAAAGCCATTGTGGATGCTGTAAGTAAAGGTTTCCTTTAAAAAGAAAATACCAGGTGGCTAAAATATGGCACTAAATGGGGAAAGGAAATACTGTTTCTTAGCCCAAAGGCCGAGAAGCCAAGGGAAGTACTTGTGTCAACAAATCTTTTAGTACCTTTTATGTGTATTTTGCTATATGAGGCCTTGAAATTAGAATCATAAACACATACAAGTAGACATTTATCTGAGGGGAGAAGCTGAGGAGTGGCCCTAGTCAATCATAAAGATAGCATGGCAATATAATTTGTAAAAATCGAAATGATTCCAGGATATACCAAGTAACCCCAGTGCCTATTATGTACGGCACTGTAAGCCATTTTCTACAGAAGAACCAATGGGAATATATTGGTTATAGCAAGGACTGAGGAAGTTATCAAATTTTAGGTATCATTGCAGGAATGATTTATAATACTCGAAAAGACTTTCATGGGAGGTAGTAAACCATCCAAGCAGTAATTTTGCTTCTGTACTATCTTTAATTATCTGATTTATATTAACGAAAGAACTGAAATAGATTATCTTAAATTATTTTCATTTACAAAATTATATATAAGGAAAGCAAAAAAATATGAGGTCTCACTTTTTTTACTACTTCATGAATGAGGTAATAGAAGGGGGGAAAAAACAATTTAACTATGAAACTAGTACATTTAGATTTATCTTTCTAAAGATGTATGTGTGCATATAGAAAATCATTATAGATGCATAAATCTCTTTGTTTGTTTTTAATTTCAAAACAATTCATTTTTATTATTTTCCTACGTGTCATTAAAAAAGTCAAGAGACTTGAATTTATTAGCATCTCTTAGCAATGGAGTGAACCTTGCACTTTTCCTGTATGTTATACATTTTTTTAGAGCCCCAAACAGTTCTTTTCAACCCTTTTTTATGTCACAGCACACTTGTACCTATACTATCGTTAAACTTCCACAACACACTTAAATTATGTTGATTAAAAAAAAAAAAGGAGTAAAAAAGGAATATACTTACTGTGCTTTGAACTTCTTTCTAAAATAATTTAATTAATGGTCTTTAAAATTTTTCAGCACACCAGTATACTGCGGCAGACTGGTTGAAAATCATTGGGCTAAAAGTTGTGATACTTTTCTGTTCAGAGTCTTTGAAGTTTTTGTCAGTATACTTCTTAAGCTTTTTCTACCCCTGGAATTAGACTGATATATTTTAATATTTTATTTTAGCTGCCACCACCATGTGAATCTGCCTGCACACTGCCAACAGATGGTAAGATCTACATTCCAGTAAGATTACATTAAAAATTATGCATATGTATGCGGAAATTACACATATTTAGTTAATTTTTAATTGACAAATAGTTGTACAAGTTTATGGGGTAGATGTGATATTTTTAATACATTTATATGCTTGCATTAAGTCAGGCTAGTTAACAAATCCATCACCTTACATGTCTTTTTTGATGAAAACATTTAAAATTTGCTCTTTTAGCAATTTTGAATATACAGTGCATTATTATTTGTTATGATCACCATTCCGTGCAATAGGTCACTAAAGCTTGTTCTTCCTGCCCGTCTGAAACTTTGTACCCCTTGATCATCATCCCAGTCCCTGGCCGCCACTATTCTACACTCTATTCCTATGAATTCGACCTTTTTGAAGGTTTATGTGGTTTATTATTCTCACTTATCACACATAAACGAGATCATGCCAGACTTATTTCACTTAGTAAAATGTCCTCCAGTTTCCATGTTATGTATATTTTTTAACATACCACTTACATATGAAAAGAGAGAAGAAAAGGGAGAAAAGAAACATTTTTAGAGTTCTGTAGTGTACATGAGAAGAAAGCTAGGCTGTTAGATACCACCTTCATTGCCATGTTCTGTCATCTGGCTTCCCAGCTATTACCCATTGTGCTCCTCTGAATTCCATGGAAATGCTTCAAGGACACTGGAAGGAAACCCAAGTGGGCTGGGGTCTGCATCCCTATTTGGCCATAGGCTCCTTCACCCAAAAAACAATTCTTTCTTGCTTTATTTATTTGTTTATTTTTTAATTTTTGAGACAAAGTCTCTGTAACCCTGGGCAGAGTCCCATGGCATCATCAGAGCTCATAGCAATCTCACTCTCTTGGTTTCAGCCTCTGTAGTAGCTGGGACTACAGGCACCTGCCATGAAACCTGGTTAGTTTTTCTATTTTTAGTAGAGACAGGGTCTCACTCTTGCTTAGGCTGATCTCAAACTCCTGAGCTCAGGCAATCTACCCACCTTGGCCTCCCAGAGTGCTAGAATTACAGGCCTAATTCTCTCCCATTTTATTTTATTTTATTTTATTTTATTTTATTTTATTTTATTTTATTTTATTATTATTATTATTATTTTATTTGAGACAGAGTCTCACTTTGTTGCCCTTGGTATAGTCCTGTGGCATCACAGCTCACAACAACCTCAAACTCTTGGGCTTGAGGCAAGAGATTCTCTTGCCTCAGCCTCCCAAGTAGCTGGGACTACAGGCACCTGCCACAACACCTGGATATTTTAATATTTTCGTTGTAGTTTTCATTGTTTTGGGCAGGCCCAGGCTGGATTCGAACCCGCCAGCTCTAGTGTATGTGTCTGGCGCTCTAGCCACTAAGCTACAGGCGCTGAGCCTCTCTCCCACTTTAGATGTTAGAAATCTTTGTAAGGCCTTTTCTAGTAAGAAAAGGTTTCTTCCACTTTAAAAACAAGTTTGAAAATCACACTATACAATTAGCATCAAGAGTAAGGAAGCCCGAAAGAAAACACTGACAAGTTAACTGCTTTTGCTGTAGTGAAACTTTCTGTGTGTATTTGTGTTAAGGTAATTCATAGTAGGTTCCATTAAAGCAAGTTTGTTGTTCTTTCTCTATGTTGGGTGTAATTTTTTTTTAACAGAGATTCTAATTTGTTTTTCTTTTCTCTGCAGTGGATAAGTGGTTCCATCACCAGAAAAACTAATGAGATTTCTCTGGATACCAGCTGATATTTCTACATCCTATTAATCTGGAAATATTAGATATAAAAGTAGTAGCCTCTCTAAGCTTTAAATATATAGAACTCATCTAACTAAAGCAAATTCTGCAATGACCAGTCCAATATATTCAGAATGTTATCTGTCTAAAGCATTTTTCATATGTCAACTAAGATAACTTCAGTACATGCTTAAATATGAAAGCAGTTAGAATTTGGAAGTTGTGAATAGATGTGTAAGAAAATTACAGATTGGATGTATATGTTTACTGTATGTTAGGAAATAAAATTATTTTACTGAAACTTGGTTTGGTATTTTTATTTTAATCTGAAACCAACATTACCAAGTAGGTATTGGTACTTTTTGGTGTTTGTTTTCTAAAGATGGCCTTATAATTCAATTTTATAATTATTAGACAAAAGCTAACTTTATTTTTAGGAAGCTGAGAATAAAATTCCTTATACTTAATGATACTCTAGAAACTATGCTCTATTACCTAAGTCTTGGCACCCTATTCTAAAGCAAGAGCTATTTTAATTTATATCATATTAGCAGAAAGAACAACCATGCTCATCCTTTGAAGTTATATAGTTACTTTTTTACTTCTTCAGTCATTGGACCCTTACATCATTATATTCTAAGTTATCAATCAGTCAGCCAGAATAGCTTTGTGATTAAGTTCACAGTATTTGGAGGGGGACAGACCTAACCTGAGTTTAAATCCTGGCCTATCTTACCAACTCTGTCATCTTAGGTCAGGTACTAGCCACTCAACTTCAATTCCCTCATCTGTAAAAAGGCATAATTCATGTAATGGTGTGTGATAAACATTCAGATTTTTTTAATTGAAAATTTTATTGAGGTGATTGTAGGTTCACATGCAACTATAAGAATAGAGATTTTTCGGCTTGGCACCTGTAGCACAGTGGTTATGGCGCCAGCCACATGCACCGAGGCTGATGGGTTCAAATGTGGCCTGCTAGACAACAGTGACAATTGCAGCAACAACAATAACAAAAATAGCTGGGCATTGTAGCGGGTGTTTGTAGTCCCAGCTACTTGGGAGGTGGAGACAAGAAAATCTCTTAAGGCCAAGAGTCTGAGGTTGCTGTGAGCTGTCACAGCACTCTACTGAAGGCCACATAGACTGTGTCTCAAAAAAAAAAAAAAAAAGTTTCTGTACACCTTCCCCAGTTCTTAAAAAATATAGCAATTGTAAAACTATGGTATAATACCACAATCAGGACATTGACTTTATATAATCTGGCAGTCTTGTTCAGATTTCTGTTTTACTTATATTATTGAATACTTCTGTGTTGTATTTTCTATACAATTTACAATCATTCTGTACAGTTTTGTTTTTTTAAGAAACAGGTCTAGCTCTACTGCCCAGACTGGAATTCAGTGGCCTGATTATAGTTCACTGCAACCTCAGGCTCAAACGATCCTCCTGCCTCAGCCTCCCAAATAGCTGGGACTACAGGTGTATGTCACTGTGCCCACGTGATTTTTTTACTTTTTGTACAAACAAGGTTTCACTATGTTGTCCAGGCTAGTCTCGAACTCTTGGGTTCAACTGATCCTTCCACCTTGGCCTCCCAAGGTGCTAGGAGTATAGGTCTGAGCTACCATGCTTGGCCTTGTCCTAAACATTTTAATCACCTGTGTAAGCTTATGAGTATGTATCCTACTAGATACTGAAGAGTTCAGACACCACAATGATCCCGCCCGTCCTTCCCATGGCCCTCTCCTTAGCCCCTGGCAACCACTTTCTTTCATTTTATCATTTCAAGAACAAACAGAATTACACAATATATAACCTTTAGTGATTGCGTTTTTTTCACTCAACATAAATCCCTGGAGTTCATTGAAGTTGTTACTTGTGTCAGTAATTCTTTTTATTCATTTCTCTTTATTGCTGAATACTATCTCATGGTATGTATATACCATCATTTGTTTTACTTGTTGAAGGATATTGAGGGTTCTCCAGTTTTTGGCTATTACAAGTACAGCTGTTCTGAACATTTATGTACCTGTTTTTCTGTCAACACAAAACATTTTCCTTTCTTTCAGATAAATCTCTAGCAGTGAAATTGCTGGATCACACGATATATCATGATACATGTTTGTTGAGTTTTTTTTTCTTTTTTGAGGCAGAATCTCACTCTGTGACACCAGGTAGAGTGCCAGGGCATCATCTTAGCTCACAGCAACCTCAAACCCAGGCTCGAGAGTTCCTCTTGCCTCAGCCTCCCAAGCAGCTGGGACTATGGGTGCCTGCCACAACTCCTGGCTAATTTTTCTATTTTTAGTAGAGATAGAGTCTCACTCCTGCTCAGGCTGGTCTCGAACTCCTGAGCTCAGTCAATCCACCCAACCCAGCTTCCTAGAGTGCTAGGATTACAGGTGGGAGCTACCACACTCAGCCTTCTTTGTTATTTTTGTTTGCATTTCTGAAATGGTTCATGATGTTAGACATCTTTTTTATGTGCTTATTTGCCATCTGTGTATCTTCTCTGGGGAAATGTCTCTTCATGTCTTTGACCCATTTTTTAGTTGTATTGCTTTTTTTTTTTACTGGGAGTGAGGCTGTCTGGGCTGCCTTCTGTTGCTAGGTTGGGGGATAAACAATGCCAAGTGTGAGTAGCCTTCTGTTGGGTGACAGGACACATGTGCCTTGCTGCCGGGTGCTGCTCCTCTGGTCTTGGGGTCCCAACCAGTTTGCCTCTTATCACCTTTTAGAGTTCTCCTTTGGTTGTCTCTCTTACCATTTCTAGGGTTTATCGTGTGTGTCATGCAGAGAAGCAGGCAAAAACAGATCTATGTCATCTTGTCACAAACATTCAGATTTTAATAGTATCTCATTCTTTTTGAAAGTGCTTCTATTTTTAAATGATGCCTCAGTCATTATGGTATGTGGTTTCTAAAGATTTATTTTTGTTAGGGTAAAATAAGTTTGCTCGTAACGATTATACAATGTGAGAGACTTCACACATATTGGTCCATTAGGTAAGAATCACACGCCAGTATTTATGGGGAGGACAGGGGATGGAATAGTGCAGGAGGAAATACTAGCAATAGTTCTGTGTGCTGGCAGTGCCCATAGCTCAGTGGGTAGAGTGCCAGCCATATACACCAAGGCTGGAGGGTTTGAACCCAGCCTGGGTCAGCTAAACAACAATGACAATTGCAACAAAAAAATAGCTGGTGAGGGCGACATAGTGAGACTCTGTCTCAAAAAAAAAAAAAAAGTTCTGTGTGCTATCTTCTCTACAAAGCAAGGTGTATTTGTTTGCTAGAGCTGCCTTGACACAGTCACAAACTGGATATGTCAAACAACAGAAGTCTGTTGTCTCATAGTGTTGAGGTCAAGGTGTCGGCAGGGGA
Source organism: Loris lydekkerianus (assembly GCA_963574355.1). Lineage (NCBI taxonomy): Eukaryota > Metazoa > Chordata > Mammalia > Primates > Lorisidae > Loris > Loris lydekkerianus. The sequence continues at coordinate 17,627 of CAUYPK010022307.1, forward strand.
GAGTTCCCTAAAGGTGCTCCAGAAGGATCTGTTCCAGGCCCCTCATCCACCTTCTGATATTTCTTTCTGGCTCGTGGCAGCATCACTGCAGTCTCCACATGGCATTCCCCTGTGTGTCCAAATTTCCCCTTCGTATAGAACACCAGTTACATTGCATCGAGGCCCATCCTACTCCTGTGTGACCTGATTAACAAATTACATCTGCAATGATGCTATTTCTAAACCAGGCCACATTCTGAGGTGCTGGGTGTTAGGACTTCAACATAAATGTTTATAGGACACAATTCAACCCATAACAATTCTCAAAGAGAAGCTTTCAGTGTTCGGAAACTGCTCTCTACCATTGATCCTATATAAAGATTGTCTGTGTACTAGAGCCAAAAAGAAATCTTAACTTCTAGAACAGCCATTCTGTAAGCATTTCTTTTTTCTTTTCTTTTCTTTTTTTTTTTCTTTTTTTTGTAGAGACAGAGTCTCACTTTACAGCCCTTGGTAGAGTGCCATGACGTCATAGGACTCACAGCAACCTCCAGCTCTTGGGTTTACGCAATTCTCCTGCCTCAGCCTCCTGAGCAGCTGGGACTACAGGCGCCCACCACAACGCCAAGCTATTTTTTTGTTGCAGTTTGGCCAGGGCCGCGTTTGAACCCACCACCCTCAGTATATGGAGCCGGTGCCCTACTCACTGAGCCACAGGCACTGGCCCCACTGTAAGCATTTCTTGAGATCTGACTTTGCCAAGGCACCACTTCAGATACTGGGGATACAGTGCTGAGCAAGACAAGGTCACTCTAGTAGACTGGATAGGTTCAGTTATGCTCAGTAGTCTCCCCAAATCTCAATGGCTTAAGAAAACAAAAGTTTATTCTTCACTCACATAAAGTCAGCTCTGTCCCTGGGTGGCTATCCTCCCTGTAACAGCATTGTGCCTTGGTATTAGCGTGTGCTTTCTCACTTTGATCACCACCTTGGAGGAATCAAGTATTGGAGTTTTGCACTGGTATTTGATGTTTCTGCCCAGAAGTGACACACATCATAGATGTTCTCATTTCACTGGCCAATGCAAGTCTCATAGCCATGCCTGAGTAGGGCAGTGCAGCCTTATCATGAAATAAAGGAAACAATAAGAATTCCAGGTACTTTGGCATGTTATCATTTAATATACAGAGAAAAAAAATCTTTCTTTTTTTAATGAGAAAACATATTCAGAAAACGTAAGTGACTTATCCAAAGTCACTTAAATTGTGGTGGGGGCAGGACTTAGGCCCAAGTCATCTGACCTTGAGACCAGAATTTGTTTACATAGTATGACCACCTTCACAGTCAGTATTAATAGATACTCAACTCAGAGCTCTAGTTTTCCCGTCTGCAAAGTGGTGATGATGCCATTGGGACAGAGTTAAAGGGAATGTCTGTGAAGGACCCATTCCCAAAGTCATAGTGGGTATGTGATGAAGTCTGTTGATAGTTGTGAACTCAACAGCACTGAGTGAAATCGGTGCTTTTTTTCCCAGATATGGGAACCTGAAGTGTTGGCCTGGTTATGTAAAGCTGCAGTTCCCACATGTTCTGAATCAGGAGATGAGTGGTGGGCAAGCAAGTGACGCTCCATCTGTATTTACAGCTGCTCCCCATCACGCACATCACGCCTGAGCTCCGCCTCCTTTCAGAAGGCCATGGCAGTAGTCTCATAGGACCACAAGCCCTCCTGTAAACTGCACATGTGAGGGATCTAGGCTACGCGCTCCTTATGAGAATCTAATGCCTAACGATCTGAGGGAGAGCTGAGGCAGTGATGCTAGTCCTGGGGAGCATCTGCAGATACAGGTTATTATTAGCAGAGATGGCACAGGGACCATGAACAAATCAATTGCTTGCAAACTTGTATCAAATCCATCCCTCCACCCCTGTCTGTAGAAAGATTATCTCTCATGAAACTGGTACCTGGTGCCAAAAATGTTGGAGATTGCTAGTATAAAGGACCTGAATGAGAACTCCCATCACTCATCCTCTCCGAGCCCAGGCCTGCATGTATGCAGCTCCAACAGCAATTATGTCCACTCTGATGAGCATATTTGCTCCACAAAGGATCTAATTTGTGCTTTTGCACATAATGTTCTTTATATTTAGAAAATGTCACTACTGCCAGGGATGGTGGTTCACACCTATAATCCTAGCACTTTGGGAGGCTGAGGTGGGTGGATTGCTTGAGTTCGAGACCAGCCTAAGCAACAGCAAGACCTCATCATTACTAAAAACAGCAGAACTATCTAGGCATTATGGCAGGTGCTTTTAGTCCTAGGTACTTGAGAGGCTGAGCAAGAGGATCACTTGAGCCCAAGATTTTGAGATTGCTGTGAGCTATAATGCCATGGCATTTTACCCAGGGTGACAGAGTCAGACTCTGTCTCAAAAACGAAAAGTGGCTTGGCGCCCATAGCACAGTGGTTACGGTACCAGCCACACGCACCAAGGCAGGCAGGTTTGAATCCAGCCCGGGCCTGCTAAACAACAATGACAACTGCAACAACAACAAAATATAGCTGGGCATTGTGGCGGGCGCCTGTAGTCCTAGCTACTTGGGAGGCTGAAGCAGGAGAATTGCTTAAGCCCAAGAGTTTGAGGTTGCTGTGAGCTGTGATGCCATGGCAATCTACCGAGGGTGACATAGTGAGATTCTGTCTCAAAAAAAAAAATAAAAATTTTTTTAAAGAAATTTTTAAAAAATCAACTGGGTGTGGTGATGCACACCTGTAGTCCCAGCTACTCAGGGGGCTGAGACAGGAGGATTGCTTGAGCCCCAGAGTTGCAGGTTGCAGTGCTGTGATCATGACATTGCACTCCAGTCTAGGCAACAGAGCAAGACTCCGTCCTTAAAAGAAAAATAGAGGCTAGGCCAGGTGGCTCATGCCTGTAATCCTAGCACTCTAGGAGACTGAGGAAGGTAGATTGATTGAGCTGAGGAGTTCGAGACCAGCCTGAGCAGGAGCAAGACCCTGTCTCTACTAAAAATAGAAAAAACTAGCCCAGTATGGTGGTGAGCGCCTGTAGTCTCAGCTATTTGGGAGGCTGAGACAAGAGGATCACTTGAGCCCAAGAGTTTGAGTGAGGTTGCTGTGAGCTATGACACCCCAGGGCACTCAACCCCAGGGCAACTGAGTGGAGACTCTGGAGAGAGAGAAAAAGAGAGAGAGGGAGAAGGAAGAAAGGAAAGAAAAATAGAGGGAAGGAAGGAAAGAAAGAAAGAAAAGAAAAGAGAATAATAAGAGAGGCAGTGACAGAAGGGTTCCCAGCTCAGGGCAGTCTTTCTCCAAATGGTCTCTGAACCACCTGAGATGTTTGTTTTTAAAAAATTAGCTTATTGAATCAGAACTGAGAGGGCCTGAACCCTGGAATCTAATGTTTAACCAATTTCTCAGGTGATTCTAATGCACTCTGTTAGAGTACATTGAATGTTGAAACCACTATTCTGGGAATGAAAGCCAGGGATTAGCAGAATATTTCTCAGTGGGGTTTAATATGAACATTACTTCATCAAAATCTGAAATGTCCAATTTTGAATCAAATTGTAGTTTATTATATCTCAAGCAAAAAGCAGTACAATTAATGAAAGTATGAGCCTTAACTAGAAACACAGTTTTGCCATCTTAACGGTAGCTTGTTTACGCCAGCAGCAAAGAGTGAGTGGTGATGAAACTGTGAAAATCATTTTCCACGGCTTGCTGAGAATTGAATATTTTTCCTTGCAAGAAGTGGTCTAAAGCTTTGAAATGGTAGTCAGTTGGTGCAAAGTCTGGTGAATACCGTGGAAGACAAAGAGTGTCCAAGTCCAGCTTCTATAGTCTGAGCAGCATTTACTGTGTAATAGGTGGTCGAATGTTATCTTGTAAGAGGATTGGCCTGTCTCCGCTGCTTAATCACAAGCATTTTCATCAGGTTGTCCAATTGGTTGTAGTAGACATCTCCTGTAATTGACCAGTTTTAATGAAGCTGTAGGGAATAATACCAGTGATAGACCACCCAGCAGATACCATTAGCTTTTTTTTGATGAATATTTGGGTTTTGGCACTTCATCTTTACCCAGCCCTGGTGCCAAATGTTTGCAATTGTCCAAAAAGAATCCATTTTTCATCCCAAATAATAATACAGTGTAGAAATGGTTCACCTTATGACAGCAAAGAAAGCCAAGATACCCATTATATAGCTTCTTTACCTTGCTGATTTGCTTCAAAGGGTCTGATATTGTCAAACTTTGCTGCTAATCCGCACGCTGGTTGGGATGGATTCACTTCCACTACAGCTTTTAGCTCATCATTATCCATGTTGGTCTCAGGTTGCCCACATGCCTCCTTTTCAAGATTAAAATCACCAGCATGGAACTTCTCAAACCATCGGTATATTGTGCATTCATTAGTCATATCCTTCCAAACACATTGTTGATATTTCAAGCTATCTGTGTTGCATTGGTTTCATGATGGAACTCATATTCAAAAATAACACAAGTTTTTGACTTAAACCTGCTTCCAAAAAATAGCTCTAAAAAATTGAAAGATAATCCCAAGCAAAATTTGTGCATTTAAAAGAATGAGGATGGCGTGGCACCTGTGGCTCAATGAGTAGGGCACCGGCCCCATATACTGAGGGTGGCAGGTTTAAACCCGGCCCCGGCCAAACTACAACAAAAAAATAGCCAGGTGTTGTGGTGGACGCCTGTAGTCCCAGCTACTTGGGAGGCTGAGGCAAGAGAATCGCCTAAGCCCAGGACTTGGGGGTTGCTGTGGGGTGGGTGATGCCACGGCACTGTACCGAGGGTGATAATGTGAGACTCTGTCTTCACACACACACAAAAAAAAAGAAGAATGAGGATGTGGCTGGGTGTGGTAGCTCGTGCCTGTAAACCTAGCACTCTGAGAGGCCAAGGGAGGAGGATCACTTGAGCTCAGGAGGTCAAAATCAGCCTGAGCAAGAGTGAGACCCATCTCTACTAAAAATAAAAAAAAATATTTATTTTTAAAGAATGAGGATGTGGCTGGGTGTGGTGGAGGACACCTGTACTCCCAGCTACTTGGGAGGCTTAGGCAGGAGGATGACTTGAACCCAGGAGTTTGAGGTTGCTGTGAGCGAGGCAGATACTATGGCACTCTAGCCTGGGCAACAGAATGAGACTGTCTCAAAGAGTGAAAAAAAAAGACTGAGGACATACTTTCACAACAAGAAAAAAAAATGTTACAGTGAAATGGCAGAGGTATCAACCATCAAACTTAGGACTTAAGGAAATCAGACACTTTATACTTAATAACCTAGAATGAGTGTGAGATGATCCGGCGAGTGTCTACCCACAGTAACAACAACAATAGTAGTTTCCACTTCCGTGTATCTCCCACAAGCCAGGGCCTGTGCTATAGGCCTTATGTGCTTCCACTTGTTTAATTGACTTAGCAACACGGAGCCAAGTGTTACTGTGAGGAACATGACCAGGAAGGAAGGTTAGGAGACCTGCTGAGGTCTCTAAGCACCTCAGTTGGGCCTGACACTAGTATAGGGGCTGGAAACATAGATGAAAGAGACACCGTCTTAGCCCCACGGCACTCCCATAGTGACATCCTCTTCTTCATATTGTTCACCTGGCAAACCATATGATGCTGGTTTGATTTTGTGAAGTCATCTCTATAAACTAACCGGATGGTTTAGCTTCTGCACACACCTTCCACCCCTGAAAATGAGGAGCTTGACTCTGGTCCCCTGGTAGGCCTCTTCTGGCTCCAACATGGCATGACCCTGGCCTGAAGTGGCCTTGTCACACTCTTGGTAGTGTGTGTGTTCCAATGTAACAAGTGGCTCCTTGCTGCTGCCCTTGATCCCAGACCCTCTTCCTCTGTTCTGTCCTCCTGTCCTTCAGACAGAGTTGCTGCCCCCCATTCCCACTTCAAGTCTATTACCTGGCATCTGTGTCTCTCCTCCTAGTTCATTAACATGGATCATGACTATAGAACGTGGGTCCCTAACTAGTCTGCCGGCTCCTTAAAAGCAGGGGCCTATGTCACACTTATGCCCCAGTCATCCAGGACTATACAAGTGCCTAACAGGAACTTAGTTAACACCTTCTGATTGCTTTTCAAAGTGGCTTTCAAACAGGACTGCAATTGGAGAATTACCCAAAGGGGTTCTGCATGGGTGTTAAGGTAGAGTGACTCATGGCTTTCCATGTTGGGATTCCTACAACTCTCAAGGACACAGCCTGTGCCAAGATGGAGCAAAGCCACAGAGTAGCAACCATGCAAAGCCGTGGGGCTTCGCTTTTACTGAGAAGTGAACAATTACAAGGTTTTTTACAGGTTACAATGCACAGATGTGTCATAGTTATAAATGCCAGTTTTTTGTGAATTTGGAAGGGAAAGCACTCTTTCAGGGCAAGCTGCTGTTTGTGGCTACTGTCTTATGGCTGTGCCACCATAGCCCCAGAGTCCAAGTTGAGAGCACTGTGGGGAACAGCTCTGTGCTGGTTCTGGCCCCTCTGTGACATCGCACAGGGCATTTCACCTCTCTGGGCCTCAGGCTCCGCATTTTGTATAACAAGGTAGTGGGCTCCTACCTTGCTCATGTATTTTAACATGGAAGATGTCTTGTCTCTATAATTTTGACTTAGTCCAGTGGAGCAGGATGTGGTTGGGGGAAACACTTTCTCTGCCACTGAAGGGGACAAGGTGGGTTATTGGACAACTGATTATGATTCAAACCATATTTGAATGATTCTGAAACAACAGTCCACAAAGACTTGTCATAACCCTTTGCTGTGTCAGGGTACATTCTTAGCTTATCTCAGAGGACGTGGCACTGCAAGGTGACACCTCATTAGGATGTTGTCCTGTGACCCACTGCGGCTTTCCCTCCCCACTTCCCGCCAAACGATAGTTTGCAGAGACAGAAAATAAAAAGTTAGGGTCAAAAGTTACAGAAAGCAAATTGCAACAACAACAGATATTTACAAATGGATTTAATTAAACTGAAAAGTTTCTGCACAACTAAGGACACAACAGTCAAAGCCAACAGACAACCATCAGGATGGGAACAGATATTTGTACATTATGAATCTGACAAAGGCTTGATTACTAGGATCTACAGAGAACTCAAATTAATCAACATAAAAAGAGCCAACACTTCCATCTATCCGTGGCCAAGAGACATGAACAGAACCTTTTCTGAGGAAGACAGACGAATAGCTAACAAGCATATGAAAAAAATGCTCATCATCCCTAATCATCAGAGACATGCAAATCAAAACCACCCTGAGATATCATCTAACCCCAGTAAGATTAGTCCACATCACAGAGTCCCAAAGTTGCAAACTAATAAGATCCCAAGCACAAGGAGGGCACCCTTAAGGTCACAGTCTAGTGCTCAGGATCCATCCTCAGTTACAACCTTGCAAAGGAATCTACTGGAAGGATTTGAGCAGGGAGGTGTAAGTAGGAGAACTGGGCTCCCTTCTTTCTTCTTCTTTTTTTTTTTGTCAGTATATATATATATATATTTTATTGTTTGGGATTCATTGAAGGTACAAATAATTAAGTTACACTGATTGCATTTGTTAGGTAAAGTCCCCCAAGAGGTGTGCCATACGCCATGGACACCCATCCTCCTCCCTCCTCCCCTCTCCCGACTTGCTCATTCCCCTGCCCCCCTCACCCCTAGTATTAGCTCATCTACTGCCTTCATATTAGAATTGAGTACGTTGGATTCCTGCTTCTCCATTCTTGTGATGCTTTACTAAGAAGAACGTGTTCTACCTCTACCCAGGTTAATACAGAAGATGCAAAGTGGGTATATCTGCATATTTATAAAGCAAATTGGGGAAACTGATATACAACTTTGTAGTTTGTTTTTTTAACTTAATATGTGAATTTTTCTACATTTATAAAATTATTCAATATTATGTAAAATGACTCAGGCAATTAATCACATAATGAAAATAAGGAATAGTTCACTTACCTCATCTCCTAGGATTTGCCTTTTGGCTTTTCCCTAATTTCTTCTGATTTTTAAATAATGCACAATGAGCAAACACCTTTATAAACAAGTCTCAGAAAATATCTCTGATGTTTTCTCTGAGGATAAATTCCCATTTACAAAGATTTAGACATGTGCAAAATCGCCCTCCAGAAGGGCCTTACCTTTGGTCTCTTGCCTCCTATTTCTGAGAGTGCCTCAAATCTCAGGGTTTTCAAAATAATAGCTTATTAAAGGCACTTCTCCCTTCTGCCTACTGATGACTCACTAACCTTCAAAAGAATGCCTGAGCCCTGTGCTTCTCAAACTTCAGCATGCATTGGAGTTAACTGGAGGGCTTGTTAAAACTGATTACTGTCCTCCCCCCACCAGAGATTCTAATTTCCTAGATATGGGGTGAAACCTGAGAACATGTGTTTCTAACAAGCATGTAGATGGGGCTACTGTGGGGCTCTGGACTGCAGTTGGAGAACACTATGCCAGGGAGAGAGTTTCTAGGTTCCCAGCAAAGACTAAAGGTTTCTTGTGGAACCTTCAGGACTCTGTTCTGTGAATTCTCTAAGTGACCATTGTTATTCTGCATTCTGAATGTGGCTTCTTACTGACCTGTCAGCCTCAGAATGTGGGCATGATAGGCTTTCCAGTATCTAGTGAGCTTGTGTTCCAAGTTGACCCTGTGCTGCCTCTGGGCTAAGAGCCAGGGCGGCCAAGGGCCAACATTTCACATTCTTTGCATTCACTAGTGAGTTCCCTAGAGAGATAGAGTAAAAACTTACAGATGTGGAGATATTGGAACCCTCATAAACTGCTGGTGGGAATGTAAAATGGCACAGTCACTTTGGAAAACAGGCAGTTCCTCAAGAAGTTAAAACATGGAATTACCTGTCTGGGTCCAGTGGGTCACGCCTGTAAACCTGGCACTCTGGGAGGCCCAGGCGGGTGGGTTGCTTGAGCTCAGGAGTTCCAGACCAGCCTGAGCAAGAGAATGAGGCCCCATCTCTACCAAAAATAGAAAAATTAGCTGGGCTTTGTGATAACTGCCTGTAGTTCCAGCTACTCAGGAGGCTGAAGCAAGAGCATTGGTCAAACGCAAGAGATCGAGGTTGCTGTGAGCTGTGAGGCCATAGCACTCTATCCAGGGTGACAGAGTGAGATTCTGTCTCAAAAAAAAAAAAAAAAAAAAAAAAAAATTAAAAAACCCACATAGAATTACCCTACAACCTAGCAACTCCAATTCTAAGTATATATGCTGGAGAATATAGGTTCACACAAAAACTTATATACAAAAGTATTATTCATAATAGCCCAAAAGTATGAACAATTGATCAACAGACAGGCATACTATGGCGTACCCATACGATGGAATATTACTCAGTCACATCATGGAGTGAAGCATTGACATGTGCTGCAACATGGATGCACTTCGAAAACATGCTAAATGAAAGGCAGCCACAAAAAGACAAATAGTCCATGAGTCTATATACATGAAAGTCTAGAGTAGGCACATCTATAGTGACAGAAAGTAGATTAGTGGTTCCCAGAGGCAGGGGTAAGGAGAGAGGATTTGGAGTGACAGCTAATGGTTTTCCTTTTGCGATGCTGTCAATATCCCCTGCTTATCTATCACGTCCCACTCCAGCAGCGAGAAACCTTTGCTTAGTTGCTAAATTCCGGTATACATAGTGGTTTCCAAATGGTTTCCCATGGGAAACAATCTTATCAGCTGGAATATAGTGCTTGGGTATCGTTCCCTTTGCTGTTCCCTTTGCTGTTAGTCTTATGGGGTCCACTTGTTTCCTAAGTTTTTTGGTTTGGCACTTTTCTACCTACCCCTTTCAGTAAGATTCTTTATACATTTATAATATAGTTACATCACTTTGTCATATTCTGCATCCATTCTAAGGTTCTCTGATCTCTAAAGGATTTTTATTTATTTTATTTATTTATTTAGTTTTGAGACAGAGCCTCAAGCTGTCCCCCTGGGTAGAGTGCTGTGGCATCACAGCTCACAGCAACTTCCAACTCCTGGGCTTAAGCGATTCTCTTGCCTCAGCCTCCCAAGTAGCTGGGACCACAGGCGCCTGCCATAACACCCAGCTATTTTTTTGGTTGCAGCAGTCACTGTTGTTTGGTGGGCCCGGGCTAGATTCGAACCCGCCAGCTCAGGTGTATGTGGCTGGTGCCTTAGCTGCTTGAGCCATAGGTGCCGAGGATTTTTTTTTTTTTTTGCAGTTTTTGGCTGAGGCCGGGTTTGAACCCACCACCTCCAGCAAATGGGGCCAGCGCCCTACACCATAGAGACATCGGTTGCTCCCTCTAAAGGACTTTTGTTTTTTTTGAGACAGAGCCTCAAGCTGTCACCCTGGGTTGAGTGCCATAGTGTCACAACTCACAGCAACCTCCAACTCCTGGGCTTAAGGGATTCTCTTGCCTCAGCCTCCCAAGTAGCTGGGACTACAGGCGCCCACCACAAAGCCTGCCTATTTTTTGGTTGTAATTGTCATTGTTGTCTGGCAGGCCCAGGCTGGATTTGAACCCGCCAGCTCTGGTGTATGTGGCTAGAGCCTTAGCCGCTTGAGCTACAGGCACTGAGCCCCTCGAAAGGATTTTTTAAAATCCTTTAATATATCAAAGTTGACTATTTGTCCTGTAATGGTCTATGGCAGGGGTGGCGAACAAGTTCGACACAAAGAGCCAAAATTTTAAACTGTGAGAGTCAGAGAGCCACACCACACAGTGACCTGCCAAAACAGACAAACACTCACACAAAAGCATATAATTTTAACAATAATATATTAAACAC
>CAUYPK010022308.1:0-41789 GCA_963574355.1 Loris lydekkerianus
TTTAAAAAATGAAGACTTTGCATTCTTTGTATTAACTTGGATGGAAGTGGAAGACATTATTCTTAGTAAAGCATCACAAGAATGGAGAAGCATGAATCCCATGTACTCAATTTTGATATGAGGACAATTAATGACAATTAAGGACATGATGGGGTGGGGGAAGGGGAGAGCAGAGAGAGACAGAAGGACAGAGGGTGGGGAAAGGAAGAGCAGAGAGAGGCAAGGAGGGAGGGGATTGCGCCTTGGTGTGTGACACACCTTCTGGGGGCAAGACACGATTGCAAGAGGGATTTTGCCTAACAAATGCAATCAGTGTAATCTAGTTTATTGTACCCTCAACGAATCCCCAACAATAAAATAAATAAATAAATAAATAACAAAAATTAGTTAATTCAATGCCCATATCAGTAGAATAAAAAACACAAAACACATAATCATGCCCATAAATGAAGAAAAAAATGGCAAAAATCTCACATCTTTTTGTGATAAAACCACTCACCACCAGTTTAATAGAAGAAAACTTCATCAATCTGATAATGTGCATTAGTTTAAAAACCTCATAGCTAACATCATACTTAATGGTAAAGTCTGAATGTATTCCCTGTAGGATAAGAAACAAGACAAAGACGTCTGATGTCACCACTCCTAACTCAACATTGTACTAGAGATCTATCTACAGCAACTAGCCAAAAAAAAAAAAAAAAAAAAATAGAGAGAGAGAACAAAATAAAAATTAAAACATTGGATGGAACAGAAAAATAAAACTATTTATGTTTGGGGGTGATACAAGAGAACTATAAAATTATTTCACCAAATGTTCCAGGATAAAAGATTAAATACACAAAAATAATTTGTAATTCTATGTGGGTTTGTATTGATAAATGAAAAGTCCAAAAATAAAATTAAGAAAGCCATTTTATTTACAGTAGCATTAAAATGAAAAAGTTAAGAATAATTTAACAAATGAAACATAAAACTTTAAAATATTTTTGAAAGAGGGGCAGCGCCTGTACTCAGTGGGTAGGGCGCCAGCCCCATCTACCGAGCGAGGGTAGCGGGTTCCAACCTGGCCCCAGCCAAACTGCAACAACAACAACAACAACAAAAAAAAAAAAAAAATTTGCCAGGCATTGTGGTGGGTGCCTATAGTCCCAGCTACTTGGGAGGCTGAGGCAAGAGAATTGCCTAAGCTCAAGAGTTGGAGGTTGCTGTGAGCTGTGACGCCACTGCAATTTACTGAGGGCAATAAAGTGAGACTCTGTCTCTAGAAAAAATAAAAATATTATTGAAAGAAATTAAAGAAGACCTAAATAAACAGAACAATAGCCCACACTCATGGATGAAAAGGTCTAATATTGTTAAGAAGGCAGTATTTTCCATATTTATCTAAATTCAGTCCCTTTCTGAATCACAGCTAGAAAATTCAAGTAGAAATTTAAGAGACCCAGAATATTCAGAACAATCTTGAGAGAAAAACAGAAAGTTGTTAAGACTCATACTACATTATTTCAAAATTTACTGTAAAGCTAGTGAAGACAGTGTGTTATTGGCATGAGGATAGGAATATCAACAGAATAGAATTAAGAGTACAAAAAAACCTTTACATTTACAATCAATCGATTTTTTTTACAATGGGGAGACAATACATTTTTCAAAAAATGATGCTAGGTCATCTGGATATCCACATGCAGAAAGAATGTAGCTGGCCTCCTTTTTCACATTATACACCAAAACTAAGTCCGCTGGATCACAGACTCAAAGGTAAAAACTAAAACTATAAAGCACTTAAAGTAAAATAAGAGTAAACCTTCACTACCTTTGATCAGGAAAAGCCTTCTTAGATATGGCACCAAAAGCACAAGTAACAAATGGAAAAAAAAGATTAATTCAGTTTTGTCAAAAAGAATTATTTTTACTCTTGAAAGGGCACCATTAAGAAAGCGATAGTACAATCTACATATCCACATACTGGGAGAGCATTTTTGCAAATCACACATCTGATGAGAGACTTGTACCTAGAATATATAAGAGACTTGTAATCATTCAATAATATAAGGCATATAACCCAATTAAAATCTAGGGAGAAAAAAGATCTAAATAGACATTTCTTCAAAGAAGATATACAAATGGTGAATAAGCACATAAAACCATGATCAGCATTATTAGCCATCAGGGAAAAAAAATCCAAATTACAAGAGATACCACTTCACCTCCACTAGAAAGGCTTTAATTAAGAAAAAAAATAAATAAATAAATAACAAGTGTTGACAGAATATGAAGAAATCAGAATTTTCACACTTTGCTGGTGAGAATGTAAAATGATACCATCAGTTTGGAAAACAGTGTGACAGTTGCTAAAAATGTTGAACACGGAATTACCATATCAACAAGAAATTCCACTCCTAAGTATATACCAAAGACATTAATTCACAGGCTTTATCTCTAATGGTCATAGTAGCATTATTCGTGATTTCCAAAACGTAGAACCAACCCAAATGTCTATCTACTGATGAATAGATAAATAAAATGCAATATGCATGTTCATAAAATGGATATCATTTGATAATAAAGAAGAATGAAGTGCTGACATATGTGACAACATTGAAGACATTATGCTAACTGAAAGCAGGCAGTCACAGGGGACCATGTATTATTCCTATGATTCTGTTTAGAGGAAATTTCCTCAATAGGGATAAATCTATATAGAGAGAAGGTAAGTTACTGGTAGCCTAAGGCTAGGGCTGACTGGGGGAAAGTAAGGAGTAGCTGCTTATGGGCACAAGACTTACTTTCTCTCTCTCTCTATCTTTCCTCTCTCTCTCTCTTTTTAATCATGCTGTTCCTTAGATCCCCAGAATTTATTCGTTTTACAACAGAAAGTTCTTTACCCTTTAACCAACACCTCCTTATCCTCTCCATCACTTCCAGCAACCACCACTCTACCCTCTGCCTCTGTGAGTTTTACGTTTTTAGGTTCTAAAATGTAAATGTACCTGCCATTCCATGTCTGGTTTATTTCATTTACCATAATGTCCTCCAAGTTTATCCATGTTGTGGCAAATGGCAGAATTCCCTTCTTTTGCACGGCTGAATAACATTCCATTAATTCTTTATTCGTTTATCTATCAATGCACATTTGTGTTGTTTCTATATCTTGGCTATTGTAAATAATGGTGCAATAATCATGAATGTGGAAGTGCAGATATCTCTTCAAGATGCTCGTTTTGTCTATATATATACCCAGAAGTAAGATTGCTGGATCATATGGCAGGTTTTGCAAACCTCCATTGCTTTACACAATGTCTATGCCAAATTTACATTCTCACCAACAGTGTGTAATGATTCCCTTTTCTCCACACTCTCATCATCACTTTTTACTCCTTATCTTTTGATATTAGGCATCCCAATAGATGTGGAGGGATATCTCATTGTGGTTTTGATTCATAAGTCTTGGATGATTAGTAGTGTTGAGCACCTTTTCATATACCTTTTGGCTATTCTACTTCCTCTTTGAAACACTGTCTACTCAAATCTTTTTACCATTATTTAACCTGGTTGTTATTTTGTTCTGTTTTTGTTTTGTTTGTTTCTGTATATTATGGGGCTTTTTTGCCTATTGAGTTGTATGAGTTCTTTATATATTTTGGATATTAACGCCTCATCAAATGTATAGTCCGCACACATTTTCCTCTTTTCCTTAGGTTGTCTTTACATTTTGTTGATTATTTCCTTTGCCACACTGAGCTATTTCGTTGGTTAGTACCTCTTGTTTAGTTTTGTTTTTGTGTCCTGTGCTTTTGGAGTCATAGCCAAATTATCTCTGTCAAGACCAATGTCAAGAAGACTTTCTCTATGTTTTCTTCTAGGAGTTTTGTTTTTCCAGGTAATACATTTTTAATCCATTTGGGGGCTAATCCAGTTTCCCCAGAACCATTTCTTGAAGACACTATCCATTCCCCATCATGTGGTCTTGGTGTCCTCGTCAAAGATTAGTTTGACTATATGCATGTGGGTTTATTTCTGAGCTCTCTATTTTTATTCCATGTGCCTGTGTGCCTATGTTGGTGCCATCATCATATCGTTTTGATTACTACAGCTTTGTAATACTATTTTAAATTGCAACTTATTCAAGATACTTTGGCTCTTAGCTGTCTTTTGAGGTTCCATAAAAACTTTAAGATTTTTTTTCTATTTCAGTGAAAAATGACATTGAAATTTTGATAAGGATTGCACTGAATCTGTAGATTACTTGGAAAGAATGGAAATTTTAGCAATTTTACCAGTGCATGAGCATGGAATATCTTTCCATTTATTTGTGTCATCTTAAATTTCTTCATTAACATCTTAGAGTACACAAATCTTTTTACCTCCTTGATTAAATTTATTCCAAAGATTTTTATTCTTTTTGGTGCTATTATAAATGGATTGTTTTCTTAAATTATTTTTCAGATAGCTTGTTGTTAGCATATAAAAGTGCAACTGATTTCAGTGTGTTGATTTTGTATCTTGCAACTACACTAAATTCATTTATAAGATTTTTTGCAAGACTATCATTTTTCGTATGTGTGATAACATCATCAGCAAACAGAAATAATTTATCTTTGTCATTTCCTTTTTGATGCTTTTTATTTCTCTTTATTTCCTAATAAGTCTGTCTTAGACTTCCAGTGCTATGTTGAAGTGGTGAGAGTGGTCAACCTTGCCTTGTTCTTAATCTTAGTGAATAAAGTTTTTAGCTTTTTATGGTTAAAGTATGATGTTAGCTAGATGTTTGATATGTATGACCTTTATGATGTTGAAATATATTTCTTAAATAGCTAATTTGTTGAGTTTTTATTCTGAAAAGATGTTGAATTTTGTCAAATGATTTTTCTGTATCTATTGAGAAGATCATATGGTTTTTATTCTTCAGTCTGTTAGTTTGGCATATGGTGTTTACTGATTTGCATATGTTGAATAGTCTTTGCTTCCCAGGGATAAATCTCACTTGATCACACTGTATGATCCTTTTAATGTACTGTTAAATTTGATTTGCTATGATTTTGTGGAGGATTTTTGCAACTTTGCTCATCAAGCATATCGTCCTATCATTTCTTTTTCTTTAGTGACCTTTGCCGGTTTTGGTATGAAGGTAATGCTGGCCTCATAAAATGAGAAGAACAAGTATTAAAAAGAGGAATCAAACCTCTGATTTATAAAGTTTTAAGTTTATGAGGGTTCTCGGCTCTCCAGTCCTGAGAAAGACAGTGAGAAACATTGGCATTAATTCTTCTTTAAATGTTTAATAGAATTTACCCATGAGTCCTTCTCATCCTGGGATCTTCTTTGTGAAGAGATTTTTTCATTTGTTCAGACATTTTATGACTTTATGATTCCATCTTATAGATTGTACCTTTCTAAGAATCTTTTCTAGGCATTATTCAATTAGTTGGCATATAAGTGTTCAAAATTGTCTCTTACAATCCTATGTATTTCTTTGGTATCGGTTTGAAATGTCTCATTTCATTTGTAACTATATTTATTTGAATATTTTCTCTTTTTCTCTTGATTAGTCTAGCTACATATTTGTCTCCTTTTTTCATCTTTCCAAAACTCAACATTTAGTTTCATTTATCTTTTCAATTGCCCTTTTAGTCTGTATTTCTTTTATTTCTGATTTAATCTTTATTATTTTTTTCTTTCTGCTAACTTTGAGCTTTGTTCTCATTTTTCTAGTTTCTAGATGTATAAAGATTGGTGTGAACTGATGTGTAAAGATCTTTTTTTAATGTAGGCATTTGTCACTATAAATTCCCTTAGAACTGCTTCTGCTGCATACCCTAAGTTTTGGTACGTTGGGTTTCCATTTTTGTTTATGTAAAGATACTTTCTGATTTCTCTTTTCATTTCTTCTTCAACCCATTGGTTGTTCAAAGAGTATGCTGTTTAATTTCCACATATTTGTGATTTGCTTGTTTGTTTGTTTTCCTCCCATTACTAATTTTTAGTTACATATCATTGTGGTCATAAAAGATACTTGGTATAACTTCAATCTTACTAAATTTTCTTAGACTTGTTTTATGGCCTAATATGTGATCTGTCATGGAGAACCAAGTATTCTTGGAACCAGGTACACTGAGAACAGGTGTGCTGTGTTCTTGTTGAATGGAATGTTCTGTGTGTGTCTGCTGGGTCCGCTGGTCTATGGTATTGTTCAAATCTAATGTTTCTTTGTTGATTTTCTAGGAGGTTTCTCTTTGAGTTGATAAAAAAGTTCTAATTTGATTATGATCATGGTTACACCACAGTGTGAATATACTTCAATCTACTGAATTGTCTACTCTAAGTGAACAAGTTACACAGTATGTAAATTACATCTTGATAAAAGCTATAAGTTTAAAAAAAATCTATCCACATGTAGGGTGTTTTCTTTCTTTCTTTTTTTTTTTTTTTTTACTGTAATGCAATATGTCTCTGCAGTATGTCAGTGAACTAATTTTGCTTAACATGGTTGGAATTATTCAGATATAATGTGTATAAAGACAGTAGGTTAAGCTATGAAGGTGAAAACTTTGTGTCTGATGGATCACCTGAAACAAAACAGACATCTCTGCTCAACAAAATCACTGAACTCATTGTATCTCACCAGAACTGCTATTTTTTCATTGTTGTTTTCAACCTGTTGCATTTTTTTTTTTTTTTCAGTATTTGGCCAGGGCTGGGTTTGAACCCACCACCTCTGGCATCTGGGGCTGGCGCCCTACTCCTTTGAGCCACAGGCACTGCCCAACATGTTGCATATTTTTTTCATTGATGTTTTCACCTATTAATGCATGTCAGCTTAATAGGAGAACAATAATTACTAACTTTTTTAAAGTTTTATGCCATTCATTAGTATAAGCTAGAACATTTTGCCCAAGTATCACTTAATTTGAATTTCCTTTTCCTTCCTGAAATGCTGTACTCATAGATTTCTTTAAGTTTTTTTGTGGTTGTCCTCTTATCATCTATTAAATTTCACATTGTGCTTTCAAAAATAATAGTCACAAAGATCAATTTGTATGTAATCTCAAATGAATCTAATTTTAACTACTACATAATTGTTTTTTATTGGCTATACATATAATAGTTTACTAAATTATTTCCCTGATGGTAAGTATTTCTTTATTGTCTTTTCTTACACATACAAAACTCATAATACCCTTGGCATGAAACCATGTTCATATTTAGATTATTATTTGGTAAGATGGCTAGAAATGGTAATAATAATGCTAAAAATGTGAGCTATTTCTCAAAGCTTGACACAACTTACTTTCCAAACGGCTTGTAATAATTTACGTTCCTTCATTTCTCTAAAACTTTGAGTGCTTTAAAAATGAAAATTCATGTATATTCTTAATGCCTGAGAAAATCAGCTAGTCTGAAGAAACATTCAGCAATTATTATTGCACATTATTGCCCTCCAGAAAAGGCAGCATGGTTGGCATTGTCATCCCCGCCTGCTCTGTGTAGAGTTGCCTTGGGTGGTGCTCATGCCACACTGTACCAACCCCAGGCAATCTGCACTGTGTCGGTGGAGACAGTCAGTCCCAGGCACCGTGTGCCTTCTGTGAGGCACTGCTTCTGGACACCTGCTCCCATGGGGGATGCTCTAACCAAGGGACACGTCTTCCCAGTGGCTCTGCTAGCTAGCAGGGCACAAAGCACATTCTGGTATCGGCAGCTCCCAAACCTGCACACACAAACTGAAAGAAAGAGATACAAGGGATTATTCTTAAATCTGTTCTTCACATTTCCTGCCACATCCCCCACAGTGATTCTCACATGTCAAGCAACAGGAAGAGAAGGAAAAAACACCCACAAATGTCCCCACAGAGCACCCCAATGGGCCGTGGAGCTGGGGCAGGGTGACTTCAGTCCCAGGGAAATAGCCTTTTCCCAAAGATGGTGCCCTGAGAGATGTGCATTCACTCCATTTTCTGCAACTTGGAGCCACATTCCCCACAAATGTGCTGAAGAGCATCTTCAGAGGAAAGAGCAGCATGGCTGAGCACCAGCGCAGCCTAATTGGAAGAGTATTTCTGGAAGAGCACACCATATGTTTTGCATTTGCATCCAGTCTATAAATATCCCAGCAACAACTTGAGTCCATAAATACTGTATTCAGAATGCTTTGCTAGAAACGTATTTCACTAGTCAGTCATCTGTTTACCAGTGCGACCGTTCATTGTCCCACTCGTGCGGAATCATCTGCAAGATCAGGGTCAGGTTAGGAAATGAGTGGGTGCCAGAGATTCAGAAATGACCGAACACACTGTCCCCTGTGCCATTTGCTCTGGTGTCATTCCCACCTGGCTGGGGCCACCTCCAGGTAGAAAGTGATAGATGACACTTTAGCAAAAGCCTGGGCAGGAAGACATGGATTCTTTAACAAAACTATCAAGAGACTGTGGTCGGGGAAAGGCCACAGAGTGGCAGAACTAACCTTCTCCAGAGTGTTCTGTGCACCATGGGCAGGGCTGGGAGCTTTGCTATTCTTTGTGAATCTATGCTGCTAGAATTGTTACCTCTATTCCACCAATGAGAAAAACCTAAGCTTGACAAGATTAAGAATCTCACCATGTGAATAAACCAGGATTCCCCCAAACCACACACTTGTAACAGGTGGCAAGACAGACAAACCCAAAGCATGGCCATCCACCTGTCAGAAGACTAGAAATCGCCACCATTTGCTCTCTGGGTGCTAAACAGTCGCATTGACAAAGTGATTTGAAATGAACACTCTTATTTTCTAGAGTAGAAAAGCATTTAGGGAAAATGTTAGTGTCTCCATTTTTCAGACAAGAAAACTGAGGCTCAGAGAAGATAAGCTACTTGTTCAAAGCCACACAATTAGTAGAGAGATTTAGGAGTAGAATTTTGATTTTCTATTTCTATTCAGTGTCCATTCCACGTGCTGAGGATACAAACGTTGTCTAGCAAGAGTGAAGAATCAAGCCACGACCAGCCAGCAGCATCTTGAAACGTGTCCAGGGGTCCCACATTCTGTGCAAGGGGCCCTAAGTCAGGGCTACTTTGATGGGTGGCAGGTGTGGAATCCAAAGTCTCTGGAATCCAGTTCTACCTAGAGTAGGCAGGCCTAGGAGGTGCTGCAGAGGCAACTTGCTAAGACCCTTCCAGATGCCTGGGTAGGGGTCCAAATGGAAGAAAATAGTGGTTTTTCTAGTTAGCCCTGTGGTATCTTGTTCTCTCCACACTGCAAGCTGCAGGAGGACAGGGATGTTTGTATTCCCCATGCCACACCCGAGCACCAGGTCTACTTGCTGCAGAGTCACTGTGAATGCAGGACTGAGGTGACTTCTGCAGGATGCATGTGCCACCAGACAGCCACTGGGCTAAGGCAGGGCAGAAGGCCATACTGCAGGGCCATGTCACCCTCACACACCAGCAGGACTGACTGCATTTGTAAACATTGACAGCGTGGCCAGTGAGCCCTCCCCCAGGTGAAGGTCAGCTTCATCCATGTGGAGGAGGGGCACAGTCTCTGCCCCACAGCCTGAGGCTCTGAGGGAAAGTGACAATGAATCAGAAGAGTAGTACATTTCACATGAACTTGGTGCCACTAAGAAAGAAGAAATTGGTCATTAGACATGACTGGCAGGCAGGGTGAGCTGACAGCAGGGTGTCCTATCTCAGAAGGGGACATAGATGGAAGGACTCAAAGAGGGGATCAGCGAGAGGAGAAGCACGAGAAAGTCCAGCTGAGTGTGAGTAGAGCAGTGCTGCCCGCCGCCAGTGGGTACTGGGCAGCAGTGGCAGAGGGCTTCGGGTTTGCTCTCCTAAGGCCAGGTGGCTGTGGTGTTATCAGGCTCAGGGGAATCCCGGCTGCCACAGGCACATTGCGGGATTTACGGCAGCAGTGACAGAAATCAGAGAACATGGATGGGACACCGGATCAGAGAAGCCACATCATCCTTAGGAGATTTTCAGAGCTAGAAAGTTGGGGAGAACTGATAACACACGCCTGTTGGAAAGAAAGGCCAGTTGTCATGGACCTAGATCCCACAGTCTTGATGAGTGTGCCAGATTGCTCAGCGATCAGTCCCCAAGTACTGAGTGGTCTCTGTGGCACCTACATAGGTCAGGATGAGCACAGCATGACCAGCAACTACCATGCAGCTGCAGCCGAAGGCACTCTTTGGTACTTGCTCACAAAGTGCTGCCCCCGGCTTGGGGGTCCCCTGCTACAGAATAAACCCACTTCATGCATAGCCCAGGGCTGGGCCCACTGCATCACCCCCCAGGGACTCGGGGACCAGGAAGCCAACAAAACTATATTGACACTCTGGAGGCCGCTTCCACTGCGCAACGTGCACTCTTCCATCTGTAGTCCAGGGTCTGACTTTTCCCATTGGCATCTGTGTCACTAACTTATTGCATAGGGTGACACCTGAGACTTCACAGGGCTAAACAGTGACCACTTGGTTATGTGCAAACTCCACCCTTTGAAGAAGGCCAGAAGACACTTCTATCACTGTGGTGGATGGAGGAGTGCTAGGCTCTATGAGAAGCACCTTAGCAGTTGTCCTCTGCACAATGGGTGCAAGCAGGTTTGAAGCAGGGAGACTGAGGTCCCGATTCAAATGGAGGTGCCCAGAGGGAAACACAGCAAACACCACGCCACGGCAGAAGAGACATGAGGGCAGTGGTAAGCCGTAGGATTTGTGGGGCAGCACGAGAATCTCCTCTAACTAACCAATTGTGGGATTAATTAGGACTTAACCTCATCAATTAGTCCAATAAAGTTGCACCTGCATAACACAAACAAAACAGAACAGATATACTGTCTGGTTTGGTTAAAAAGAGCTTCTTTGAGCCCCAAACTGGAGAGTCACAGCTCATTACTCACCACCTAAGCCTGAGTCAGCTCCTCTCAGTGCAGGACCACAGGCCACTCCCTGGCCACATGCAAGACTACCCCTTATCCTTCCCCTCATCACCAGCCTGGGCCACAGCCAGGCCCAGCCAGCCATCCTGGCTCCCACCTTATGTCTACGTCCTAAACTGTTGTGACACACCAGAAACTCAAATCTGAGCGCACTACACTTTTTATTCTTTAGAATAAAATCTAAGTCCCTGGCCAGGCTGAAGGGGCCTGAGGGCCCTGACCTAGACCAACACATCTGACCTCCTTCCTACTTCCTGCCCGGCACTTGGTGCCCTGCCTGGCTACTGCCTCTCAGCTTCTTGAAAAAGCCTCTTACCTTCAGGATTTCCCATGTGCTTTCTGCATACAATAAGCATCTTCCCATCCTCTTCCCAGAACCATTTCTTTCTCATCCTTTGAAACTTACCAGGAAGGATCAGAGCATCTAAGAAGCCTTCCCGGGCCACTGGACAGATTTCCCTGTCCCTGCTGCTCCACACACTTCCTCTGCCTCCTCTCACTACAGTTGAGTCTCTGGCAGCAGTGACGCCCTTGCCATGGTGCCTCCTACAGGACAGGAGCAGCATCTGTCAGGTCACCTGCTCACCTGCTGGTGCCAACACAGCAGGCAATTAATGACATTTACTGCATGAATGGCTGAGTTAATAGACAGACCTAAGCTGTCACTATCAGAGGGGGAGATGTGCCCAGGTGAAGGCATGGAGTCAAAAGGTTGCTGAGGATAGAATCCTGGAAACACAAATTCACCTGGTAGGCAGAGAAGGGTCTCCCAGCCTTCAGGCTAACACTGTCAACAGTGAGCAGGGTCTTTCATTGTCACTGACTCCTGCTCTCTGAGTAGCTCTTTGAGCTCTGCCACACCGTGACAGCCCCGATGTCCAGAGCAGAGCTGTAGTGGTAAAGACGGGCAGCAGAGCTCTGCACTGCAGAGGGGTCCACTGAGAGGGTTGGGAATCAAGGTAGAAGCATGAAGACAGGCTTTCTATGAATTGAGCTTCTTTTGCAATTTAGGAGCTAGTTTGCACATTAACACTGAGGATGAGAGGACCCAGATACCTCCAGTCTTGTGATGAATGCCTCAGGAACTAAAGTCTGAGAGGCAGGTATCTAAAGTCAGCTCATGGATCAATCTATGGTCTCTGAGTGCTGGCCCTCTGGCTTCCAGCTACAGCCACCAATCTGGTCCTCACCAGGCTCTTCTGCAAGACCTTAAGAAGCCTGCCTCATGTCAACAGAACCGGGGAATTTTTGTTTAATCTCCAGCACTTGAAGAGCTTGGAAATCGTCACTTGTCCTCATAGCAGGAGAAAGCTGGACAAATTAAAAACCAGCAACTTGTCTGGGACTCAGAATTGAGGTTGCAAAGCTAACAACCACCCCCAAACCAGACAGGCAGGTGTACCTGGAGACAGAGCTTCTGGGGTCAAAAACCAGCAGAAGCACTTCAGTGAATTCACTCCAGATGAATTGCTGTGAGAGGGAAGGTGAGAGGTGGAAACTACTGGGGCCACAGTCTTAAGAGTCCCTGCAGTTTTATGACCTTTATATCTAGGGAGCCTACAAGGTTCTCATAGTGAAGAGCCTAGAACAGCGGTTCTCAACCTGTGGGTCACGACCCACAGGAACTATATTTAAGGGTCGCTGCATTAAGAAGGTTGAGAACCAGTAGCCTAGAAAGAATCTCCTTCTGGCTTTGGCAGGGGAGGGGACGAGCAGCACTGTGAGGTCTACCCAGAGCCTTCTCCATAATGAAAGTCCACTCTCCAGGAGAAAGGCTCTTGCCAGAGCTTGTCTGAGTTGCAGGAAGGGAATGCCCTCAAGTCACCCAGGCTTCCTGTGTCACCTGAAGGAGATAAAACATGAGCCGAGCAGAGTCAGAGCTTCAAGGACATAGACTGGAAATGCTTCAGCCAGTGAAAGGTGTGGAGCACAGGGGAGAAAAACTCTAAGTCTATGGCACCTCCTTCAAGACACAACTCACCCAAGGAGACATGTGTTATCCAAGAGACCAAAATAGTTTATCAACTAAGGTGGATCCTAAGGTTAAAGAAACATAAGCTATCCAGAGGGTCCAGGGTCCAGGGCCCAGCTGGCATGGCAAGTTCCTAAATTTTGAAAACTACAAGGAAAAGTACGCTTGCTAACCTCCCTAATAGGAGCCATCAGGAAATTGTCAGACCCCTGCTAACTCTGATTCACATCCCTGACCATCACGGCTCTGATGGGGCAGAGGACCAGGCCTTATAAACAGTCTTTCCTGATGAGCAACTTGAGACCTTATACCACTTCCAACCAACTTATAGGGACTAACATGCCTGGGTTTTGTGTCTCTGGTTCACTTTTTGACACAAAGAAGCAAATTCTATCTCATTTTAACGCTAAAACAATACCCCAAAGTGAACATGGGATGTGTGTTATCTATGATTACTTATTGCACATGCTTTGGGGTCCCCTCAATAAATTTGTATAGTTTTTCCCCCAAACCTGCTGAGTATATGTATATATATGACTCTATTATGTAATGTGGACCCTGAGAGTTATAAAACCCAACCATCCCTTTCCCTCTTTGCAGAGACAACACCTTTGGCACATACCAGAGACTGATGTTTCCAAACTATTTTCATCAATAAAGCTCTCTTTTCTACTCTTTAGCCATCCTGTATAGTCTTTTGGGTGACAAAAAATCAATAATCTGGATAACCCTATCTCTATTCGGTAATTGTTAATAGCCTTTTTTTAGAAAGTATCAGGCCCAGATATTTTCATTGGTAAATCCTACCAATATTCATGCAAGAAATAATATTAAATCTTCATCATCTCTTCCAGATAGAAGAAAGGGAATACTTGAATCATTTATGACATCATCATTACCTTAATAATAAGATGAGATGATGACATTGTAAAAAAAAAAAAAAAGAAAGAAAGAAAACTGCAAACCAATCTCTCTTATCTATTTGAACATAAACTCAAATATCTCCAACAAAATATTGGCAA
Source organism: Loris lydekkerianus (assembly GCA_963574355.1). Taxonomy (NCBI): domain Eukaryota; kingdom Metazoa; phylum Chordata; class Mammalia; order Primates; family Lorisidae; genus Loris; species Loris lydekkerianus. The sequence goes on from CAUYPK010022308.1 coordinate 13,922, forward strand.
ATCAAATCCAACAATGTATAAAGGAATTATCCACCAGAGTCAAATAAGATTTACTCCAGAGGTGCATACTCTGTTCACCATTCCAAAATCACTCAATGTAACCTACCACATCGACGATCTAAAAAAGAACAATGACATAATTACATCAAATGACACAGCAATAGACCAGATCCAACATCCATACTTTAAAAAAGCTTTTTTCTTAGAAAGCTAGGAATAAAAATTCCTCAATGTGATTAAAAATAAAAATAAAAAGCCACGTGAAAACAAAAAACTGCAAGCTTCCACCTAGGTCAGGGATTAGTGCGCCTGCCCTGCACGTCAGTGATGGGGGGGAGGGATTCCAGCCTCACCTGGGCCCAATAAAATAAACAAACAAACAAACTACAACTGACATCACAATTAATAATAAAAGACTAGATGCTTTTCCCCTAATACTCAGGAAAAATTCTCCTATCCAACATCATACCAAAAATCCAAGCTAGTTCAGTAAGACCAAAATAAAAAGGAAAGGAAAGAAGGAAGGAAGGGCCTACAGATTAAAAAATAAAAAATAAAAATACCTTTATTCATGAATGACATCACTGTCAATGTAAAAAAAAAAAAAAAAAACTCACAGAATCTACAGAACAAAACAAAAACAACAAAAACCACCTTCCTGGAACTAATAAGTGAGGGTATAGCAAGGGCACAGAATACAAAGTCAATGTCCAAATCAACGGCTTTCCTGAGAAAACAGAAAACGCAACTGAACAGCTGAACTTTAAACCTAATGAATAACTGAAATTCAAAATTAAAATAATACTATTTACAATGACACCCAAAAAATGAAATAGTTATAAATATGTGCAGAATCTATATACAAAAAGCTGCAAACATTGATGACAGAAATAAAAAACTAAACAAATGGAGAGATATTTAACAATTTATTCATGAATTAAAAGACCCAATCCTGAGGTCGATTCTTCCTAACTTCATAAGTAGATTCAATGTAATCCCAATGAAAATCCCAGAAACTATTTAGTAGATATCAACAAACTAATTCCAAAGTTTATGTGGAAACGCAGAAGACTTAGAATACACAACACAACACTGAAGGTCAAAGTTAGCTGACTCATACTACCAACTTAAAGACCTAACAATAAAGCTACAATAACGAGACAGTGCAGTGTTGGTGATAGAAGAGAGTCACAGAACAATGTAACATGAGAGAGAATCTAAAAACAGATCCACACAAACACAGTCAACTGATATTTTACAAAGGCACAAAGGCAATTCAATAGAGAGAGGATAGTCTTTTCAATAAAAACTGCTGGAACAATTAGATGTCCAACTGCAACAAATAAACTTAGACACAGATCTTACACTTACACAGAAATTAACTTCAAATGGATCATAGACGTAAGCATAAATGCAAAACTATAAAACTTGTAGGAGAAAACACAAGATAGAATCAATATATCCTTGGGTATAGTGAGGGGGTTTTAAGTACAATATCTCAAGTATGACCCACAAAAGAAAAAAAAAATAAGCTGCATCTTATTAGAAGTAAAAACTTCTGCCCTGTGAAAAACACTATTTTGAGTATGAAAATGCAAGCCACAAACAGGAAAAAAGTCTTGTGAATCACATACTTAATAAAACACATATTTATAATATATAAAGAATTCTTAAAACTCAATAGTAAGAGAAGAAACAACCCAGTTTTTAAAAAGGCAAAATACCTGAATAGACATCTTATAAAGAAGATATATAGATGGCAAATAAGTGTATGTAAAGATGCTCAACATCTTCTGTCATTACGGAAATGCACGTGAAAATAAGAATGAGAATGACCACATACCTACTGGAAGGGGAAAATCCAAAAACTAATTGCCGGCAAAAAAGCAGAGCAAAACGGACTCTCATTTTATTGCTGGCAGGAATGCAAAATAGTGTAGCCACTTGGGAAGACAGTTTGTTGACTTCTTACAGAGCTAAACATAATCATAATATGGTCCTTTAATGCGATCACAACATAGTTACAACCATACTAGGACGGCAACTGAATTCCGAGATATTTCCTCAACTGATTTGAAAAGTTACGTTCATTCACACAAAAACCTGCATGTGGATGTTTATAACAGGTTTATCCAAATCTCAAAAACCTGGAAGACACCAACGTGTCTTTTTTCTTTTTTTTTCACATATACATGTGTTCATTAGGCTTCCACTTTTTGCCTTCACAAAATTAAAAAGGTTTAAAATTTAACAACAATAACAATGTTTAAGAAATGGACCAGAAACAAAAACCTCACAAAGAATGAATGAAGACAAATACATTCAGAAAAGAAATCAGACGATTGCTGCAACTAAGTATTAAGCAATAACAATAATAATAATGCAAAGAAAGTAGCATTCACTTTGTCAAATAAGAGTATGTCTATTATAGAATGCTTCGACTCTGAGGTTCAGTATGGAGTCATCAATTACCAAGGTGTCTTTTTGTTTTGTTTGTTTTTTGTAGAGATAAAGTCTCACCTTATGGCCCTCAGTAGAGTGCCATGGCATCACACAGCTCACAGCAACCTCCAACTCCTGGGCTTAAGCGATTCTCTTGCCTCAGCCTCTCAAATAGCTGGGACTACAGGTTCCCACCACAACACCTGGCTATTTTTTTATCGCGGTTCGACCAGGGCCAGGTTTGAACCTGCCACCCTCAGTATATGGGACTGGTGCCTTACTGACTGAGCCACAGGTGCTGCCCACCCAGGTGTCTTTTAATAAGTGAATAAATAAACTATTTTTATATTTATATAATGAAATATTATTCAGCACTAAGAAAAATGATCTATGAAGCCATACAAAGACATGAATGAATCTTAAATACATATTCCTAAGTTAAAGAGAAAATCTGAAAACAATACTTGCTGTATGGTTCCATTTATAGGACATTCTGGAAAAGGCGAAATGACATGCCATGAACAGATAAGAGGTGGTCCATAGTTCAGCAGAGGTGGGGCAGAGGGTTGAATAGATAAAGCACAGGTAATTTTTTAGGGAAGTGAAACTGTTCCATATAGTGTAATGGTGGGTACATGACCCTATGCAGTCACAAAAACCCACAAGACTTTACAACATAAAGAATGAACCTTAACGTATGCAATTAACAAAAATATTTAGGAGTTCAGAGCATAGGATGGAATGCAGACTATGACAAAAGAATCAACTGTAACATAAATGTATAAAACAACATCATGAAAGTTGTTTCCCTCCTCATGAAGGAAGAACAGGGGGCTCACAAAAGTAACTTCAAAAATGAGAGGTCTGCAGACGAGGCAAATGTCACCGTATGTAGCACTGTATTCTGGATGACGGAGGGTTTCCTTCGGAGGTGAACAACTCTGTGTACAGGAATGGAATGATTGAATGAAGGGATAGTGGGTGGTGAGTAGGAGCCAGGTCTCTCACTCTAGAGTGGGATGTGACAAAGAAACAAGGGGAAGGCTAGAACAAGAATGAGTAAGGCATGAAAAGTGAGGACATTGCCATGGATTGATGCTCAGCTTAATATAGAAAGCTACATATGCAAATACCATGTACCTACACACAGCCAGGATACACACTACATATGAAGTTGGGAAAAATATTTCCTTGATGCGTCTGCTTGGAAAGGCCTAAAAACAGCGACACCCCCATAACAGTGAGCACATTTAGGGCCCAGATCTTGGTTTCTATTACATTATCCAATAAAAGGAACTAGAGCTCCTTGAAAAAATAAATATATCTAGAACCAAGGCAGGCAATGTACAAAATAAGACTGGGTCATCTGATAGTGCCTGAAAGAAAGAAAGTGCTCACCGTCCCCCATATCCACTGACACACACACAATGATGGGGTGTATCAGAGGGACATAGAAGTCAACTAACTAAGAGCGCTCCCAATGGCCACAGCTGGAACAACCTGACACAGAGACAGAGAGAGAACCAAAGAATGTAAAGTAAAGAGGGAAGGAAGGGAGGGAGGGAGGGGAAAAAAGAATTGGATCATAACCTAAAGTGTAAAATAAATGTCCGTGAGTTCAAACCAATATAAATAAAAAAAATTTAATTTAAAAATGGGGAAAATATGCAAATGTCAACACAGAAGAATTCCAAATAACTCCACGATACTCTATCCTTAAGGACACAGATGTGGTAAGCCCTTAAGTGTGGCTGTGCATGGTGACTTCCCGGAAAAATACATAGTATGGACAGAGAGGGAAAAAAGTCACGCTACAGTGGAGAACCCTGACAAACAGCACCTCAGCCAAGTCACCAAAATTAATTTCAACAGTTATAGGCAGAGTTGATGGTATGACCCCTTGGTACGATGTATGAGAACGCCACTTCACCTCTCTGCCGCCCTTCCCAGAAATCTTCACACCAATCTCATCTTGAGAAAAAGTGTCAGACAAACCTAACTGAGAGACCTGTGATAAAATGCTTCACAGATTTTCCTCCAACCAGTCAAAGCCTTTAAACCTGATGAAAGTCTGAGAAATTGGTGCAGCCAAGAGGAGCCTAAGGAGACTCAATGACTAAACGTAATGTGGAAATCTGGGTACGGTCCTGGGACAGGAAAGGATTAGGCAAAACCTAAGGACATAGGAATAAAATATTAGTCAGTCCTAATGTGTCAGTATTGGCTCATTAACTGTGATCAATGTACCATTCTAATGTAAGACCATAGCAGAGGAAACCGGGGGCAGGAACTTTCTACACTGTCTTTATGACTTTTCTATAAATTTAAAACTATTCTCAAAATAAAAAAAAAAAATGGTTGCAACAATAAACGGAACCAAATGCTCCTCTTCTCCAAAAACACAAGCCCTCTCCCTCTCTGCCAATTATTTTCTTGTATTAAAACAGGCAAAACAAGGTGTAGGACAGAGCTGCCAGTGTGTATAAATTCGGGGGTTCTCATCTGTGAAATGAGATTTCCCGGAGCCAAGAGACCTCACGTCCAGACCCTCTCCTCTCCAACCCGCCCTGCCCCCCACCACAAACTTCATCTTTTCCTTCGGCTTTCCTAGGAACTGGTAGGACAGAGAGCTCTTCTGAGAATCGGGGTTTACAAACTTGTAGTTGTCATCCTTCTGAAGAGGGAAAAAGGAGCTCCAGGCAGAGGGAGACACGTGCCAGGGCCCACCTGGAGACTCAGAGGGTACAAACATTCCCTGGTTCTGAGTGTCACCACCCAGGGTGTGCTGCAAACATACAGTACAGAGCACACATTTCTTCATCTGACATGAAAATAATAATAAGGCTTTCTCATTGCTCTTAAGAGGACATTATTCACTGCAGCATCCTCAGAGCCTAGAAAGGTACCTACCCAGGACTCACTATTTAAAGAAGAAGGAAGGAGGGAGGCAGGGGCTCAGGATTCTACTCCCAGAAGGCTTTCCTGGCCATACAGCAAACCCTCTGCAACCAGACCCACGATCTGGAGAGGGAGTCACAGACAGTCAGACCCTTACCATTCCCTCTCCCAACAGTTGGCTGTCAAGCCCCTGTCATGTTGCATTGCAAGAAAGCTGTGGTTGCAGAGGTTACAGGCACCAGCGTTGGTGTGCCAGCCACTCCCATGAACTGAATAAACAAGGTACTCCATCTCCCTGAGCCTCAGTTTCCTCAACTGTGACATGGGAAAGTGGCAGAGTCATTGGGCAGTTAGGTAAGATAATGTGAGCAGAGCATTCAACACAATGTCCTCTGAAAAAGCACTCAAAGAGAATTAGTAGCATGGCCTTCTGCTTTCTTCCACTAGACTATGAGTTTCTAAGGATCAGCGTCCAAGATCTATCTGGCCCTGTGCATCCAAGCCCTGGCCCCAAGGAGGTAGCACAGACTTGAGGGATACAGGTGAGTGTGGAGGGTGTTTACAGCTGGACAAAGAACAGCAGCGTCAAGTGTGGACATCCAGGAGCACCCCTCAACTTTCCACAGGGGCAACCAGAAACAGTCTCCACACCATGCGTCCCCAACAGGCCAGGTCGCGTCTCGTTGTGAATGCACTGGTAAATGCCTTGCAGCAGAAATAGGGGAACCACAGCCTGAAATAATTCAGAGTGAACATACAGCAAACCCTCTGCAACCAGACCCACGATGTGGAGAGGGAGTCACAGACAGTCAGAAGCACAGAGGCCTGCCCGTTGCCTGTGCACCTTCCTCCCATCACAGGGAGGGGTCCCCTGCCCTGGCACTGGTGCCTGGGTGTGCCAGCCTTAATAGGCCGTGGTTAGGAGTCTCCCAGACTCAAGTGATCAGAGAACACGGTGTTCATCATGAGCACCACTACTACTAATCATCCCCAGGAACACGATCTGGGAGGTAGCAACATCCAGAGATGTTCTCTACCATCAGACTAAACACAGGAGGTGTGACAATTAAGTTTACAAACTTGCCACATGTGCTTATGTTGGCAGCTAAGCAAGGTTACATAGCCTTGATATCAAATATGTCTCACAGCTGTGTCCGTGGCAACCTGTGGCAGTGTCTTGCTGAGTTTGTTGTTGTTGCGTGTTTTTGTATGCCATCGTGAAAATGTCGGAGCTTGAATTAGAGCAGTGGTTCTCAACCCTCCTAATGCCGCAGCCCTTTAATACAGGTTGGAAACCACTGAATGAGAGCAACAAATAAACATTACATTTCTTGTTAAACTTGGCAAGAGTGGAAGTGAAATCAGAGACATGTTAGTCCAAGTTTATGCCATGAAGAACACGGTGGCCTATAAATGGATTAAGCGTTCCTCTGAGGAGAGAGGTCAGCAGCACTGAAGGAGAGAGGTCGGTGTGGCCAGCAACCAGCAGAACTGACAAAAACATGACAGTAGTTTGCAAAATTTGTCAAATTGTACCTCAAAATTGTTGCCAGTCTGTGAGAAGCATAGCAGACCAAATAAATATTGATAGAGAAACAGAAAGATCTTAACTGAAAATCTTGACCAAAAACTCATGGCTCCTGCATCACAACAATGCCCCAGCTCACACAGCACTGTCTGGGAGGGAGTTTTCAGCCAGTAAACAAATAACAACATGGGAACACCCTCCCTACTCACCTGCTCTGGACACCAGTGACCTTCTTCTTCATCCAATGTTAAAGGAAATATTGGAAGGGAGACATTTGGATGACATTAAGGATATCAAGGGCAACACAATGACAGCTCTGATGGCCATTCCGGACAAAGAGTTCCAAAATTGCTTTGAAGGGTGGACTCAGTGCTGGAGTCAGTGTGTAGCTTCTCACCCTGTGAGTGCTTCAAAGGTGACCCTAGTGATACTCAGCACTGAGGTAAATAGCACTTTTTCTAGAATAAGCTCTGAAACTCATTGTCAGACCCATCCACTGAGGGGTGGATCTGGAGAGTGACAGGAGACAGTCTGGAGTGAGCCCTGTATTGTGTTTGATGCAGTGATTCCTGTCACTGAGGTGCGATGGCTGTCAGCCCGTGGGACAGAGACCTGCCTCTTTTCTGCCATGGTCCCGGTGTTGCTACTTGCATCACAGCAGGATTGTGCTACTTGCTATCGGGGAGTGGGGGTGGCCTTGCCTTGAGGTCCTTTTGCAGAAAGCCTCAGTCTCGGCTGCTGCACTGGTTCAGGGATTGCTCCACACAGAGGCCTTCGTCAGCTGTCTTGCTGAGGGGCAGTGCCCTCCCACACGGCTGGGACCCAGCAGCCCACTGAAGGCAGCTTCTTACCACTCTGCAAACACACATCAGTAAACGTTCCAGGCTGAGATGGAGTTTTTTGCCAAGGGTAGAAAAGGAGATTCCTTGACACACTTGCTACAGAATCACAGTCGCACTGAAGGCTCCCAGTTGCAGACCCTGTGTGTGCCCCACATGTGCTCTCCTCTACGCTGACACCAAGCACAATCCCACTGGGCTGCACACACACCCCCAGACCCCGCCCCTGCTGGGAGCAGCTTCCCTACTCCTGGCAGGGCTCTAACCTAGCAGCGGAGTTCTAGCGCTCCCAGGCAGAGCAGAAGCTCTGCAGCCAGGGCTGTCTGAGCACTAGGTCCTGTCATGCCCACCCAGGCACGCCCCAGTCCTCTGGAGAGGGTGGAATGTTGCCATCTGGCTTCTCCTGAGAGGCCCACAAGACAAGATAGAAGAAAACAGGGAGGCAGGCCAGGGAGGTCTCTGGCTGCCCAGGCTCCCGCGGAAGCTGCCTCCAGGAGTGGGGAGCACAGTATTCAGGCTCCACTTCTAACCACGTGCTCTCACTCCTGTCCTTTCTCATAGTCAGCTTACATTACAGTCACTAAACATGTCTAATTATAGCAGATGGGAAACAAGCCCATCCCACAGCAGGAAACACATTTTGTTCATGATTAATTAGAACTAATTGATGAGATACCTTTCCTAATGTGTGGTTTTATGGTTGGATTGAAATGGAAACCCAATCCTTCCTAGCAAGACTCTCTGGGTGCAGAGCAGGTACGGACTCCCAGATCATCCAGGGTGTCAGAAAAGGCCTCCCCACAGCACCCAGGCCTGCAGTGATAAGCTTGTGCCTTACCTGGGCACCCCACCTGCCTCATGTGCAGAGGAAAGAGCCCAGGATGGTTTGCAGAGCTCAGCTCTCCTGCAGCACTCAGCAAACATTTTCTGTCCCATGCACCATGTGAGGCCCAGAGTTATAGCAGTGAACACACCCTTCATAGGTCAGCAAATGGAAAACAGGTATAGAAGTGCATTGTGGGGCTGCATGTGGTGGGAACACTTGATGAACCTCAAGCTGGGGACTCCCCCAAACCAATACTGCCCGGTTTTCCAGCTACTCTTCTGTTGTGATAGGGCTCTGCTTGGAAAGCTCTTTGTGGGCCAGGCCTTTAACATCCTCTTTATTCAGCCTTTCAAAACCACAAACGACACTAGCCAAGGAGAGTTGGCCTTTGTGCCAGAGCAAGCTCCCCTGGACCTTCCTGCTACAGAGGTAAGTCCATCAAGCTTTTCCTCAAAACCCTGCCATGTGCTTTGCTTTGGTTTTCACCAAACAAAATTCCACTGACGGAGCATAGTGTGAACACCTGTAAGCCCAGCACACAGGGAGTCCAAGGCAGGAGGATCACAATAAGTCAGGAGTTTGAGACCTGCCCAGGCAATATACGAGAGACCCTGTATCTGTGGAAAATTAAAAAAAAAAAAAAAATTAGCCAGGTGGGGTGGCACTCACCTATAATCCCAGCTGAGGCAGGGGGACGCCTGAGCCTAGGAATTTAAGTTTGAAGTGAGCTATGATGACACAGCCACAACTCCAATCTGGGCAACAGAGGGAGACCCTATAAAATAAAAACCAAAACAAACTCTGTTATATTTTACATTATATTCAGCTTACATTCTTTTTACAGTCTCTTCATTTTAGAAATTAGGACACTCAGGCAAAAAGAGGTTGACGTCCCTACTGCTGGCTCTACAGTAGCCAGCATCATGCCCTGATCCCCATCTGGCCTTTGGCCTCACTGCCCCCTGCCCAGGGTGGAGGCTCAGCCTTCTCTCCTGCCTTTGCATCCTCAGTGAGGTCACCAGGCCGGCAGAGAATTCTGCTTTCTCTTTTTATATCTCCAGCCAATTTTGATCTCAGCTGCACTAGAGGTGACCACAGGCCCCAAATTAACAAGGAATTCAAACTGGCTTTTCCCTCTCTGAACAGGCTACATCCCCAGATGGGTTTCCTTCCTGGTCACCAGAGGGCCACCAGCACAGAGGCTAAAGGACAGCCTCTCCCTCCACCACCAAACTCAGGTCCTGCCCTTGGGCCCAACTGGTCAGCCCCATGGACAAGGCATGCCCTGTGTGAGCCGGCTCAGGCCTGCAGAAGAGGAACGCAGGTGGCCCCAAACCAGAGACAACCACATGTCCACCATACCACTACCTTCCCTCATTTTTTATGATTATATTGAAAAATATTTTACAAAGTAAAAAAATAAAATCAACCACATCAAGTTTCTATCATAAATACATCAGTGTATTTTCTTCTTGTCTTTTTACATTTTTATTTGATTCTGAGAATTTTTTTTCCCCTTTCTCCAATGGCCCCAGTTTTGTTCTGTTTTTCTTAGCGATGGGGTTTCACTACTTTGCCCAGGCTGGTCTCCAACTCCTGGGCTCAAGAAATTCTCTGGCCTTGGCCTCACAAGGCACTAGGATTATAGCTATGATCTCAGCCCCAGTCCTAGGAGGGGGATATGCTGCCGGTGGTGGATCCCGCAGGCCTGGCTCAGCCAGGGTAGGGCAGCCATGTGACTCAGCCTATCCAATCAGACAGCACACGGAGCCCATCTCTTATAATTGTAAGACAAAGGTACTTTTTGCTATTAGCTGTGAACCCTGGAACTCCTCTCAAGCTCAAGAAGAAATCCTACCTTGGACCAGAACACACAAGAAGTGACGCTGAGATGTGCAAAGCTAGCAAGAGATCCCAGTAGCTTTGCAGAGCCCTGGATTGTACCCTTCCTGAAGCCCCATCTTCCTACCCCCGAGGTCCAAGGAGGTGAGTCTTCTTGCTAAGCCTGGTGCACCATATGCCTGACACAGCCTGTTTAACACTAAGCTATTGGGTCTTATATTTTTAACATAAATCTGAGTTCTCACCTCTAACTAGTTACTTAGGCTATATTCCTAGGTATAGAACTCCTAAGTCAAGAGTTTAATTTTCAAGGCTTTTGGGTACATATTGTCAAATTGCTTTCCAGAAATATTGGATCTCAAAGTGTCAGGGTGATTTCCTCACCACATAATCAGTGGATGGCTATGATGTTTTAAAAAGCTTTAATTTGATAGGTGATCGAATGCTGCATTCAAATGCATGCAATGAGTATACTTTAGAATGCAAAATTAAGCACACATCCCTGCTGGGAACAACAGCGAGCTCATTCCCACCATGGTCCAGAGCACCAGAAAAAGCGTGTGCCCCAGAGCCACACATGCACCATCTCCACCTAGCCACACACTCACGTGGTGTAGGAGTGTCCCACTTGCGGATGGAGGCTGCCCCTCCGGAGTCTGAACTCCTACTTTTGTGGCTGATTGAGTGGCTGAGTATACCTCCATCCAGAAGTAGGTTTCAGGCCTACTCGCCTTGCTCTGGGCCAAATCTCCTACCTCCGTTGTCACTGCTCATCTGCCACACCTGGTTCTCCAGCCTTCCTGGTGATTTTTCAAATCTCCCACATCTTTGAAATAAATCCCTTTCCTGCCTAAAACAGTCAGCCTGTTTCTCTTGCCTGCAATCAGGAGCCCTGACTAAAAGGGTTCCATACCATCTCTGAACATGAGTGCCTGCATCGTGACGTGGACGTGCCACACACACTGTCTGCAACGCAGGAGAGACCCTGGGACCAGCTGCTCCCTCCAGGATCCATGTCAGCGTCACCTCCTCAAGGAGTCTTCTCTGACCCCAACCAGCCAGACCTCCTCCTTTTTTCCCCTCTTCCTAACAATTTTCAAGATTTGAATTGAACTCTTTACTGTGACAATCTTTGCTTCACATCTTTTCCCCACTACATGTCCATGAAGGCAGAAATCGGGGTCCATCTGGTCACCTGTGGATCCCCATATCTAGCGTGACGTTTTCGCATAAGGGCATTCAACGACTGTTCATGGAATGAGTGAGTGAATGAATGAACGATTAATTTAAGTTGCAGCTTTCTCTTTTTTTTTAAAGAGTGCCATTCCATGTGCCCTGCAGCTGTTGCCCTGGCTGCACTCTGGGTCTTTCCGACTCATCTGGGGTCTCCCCTGTCACCACCCACCACCTGTTACCTGAGAGGCGGATTTTGTTGTTTTCACCCAAGACCTATTGCCTTGAATTTTACTATCTTCAGCAATCTAGTTCTCCCCTCTCCTTCTCCTTTAATCAGCCTTGTGAAAATGGCAGATCACTCCTCTGACATTTGACTCAAGTCAGTGACATGCTCTTGTCCCTGGTCACTGCTCTCAGGTGACTCACTGCGGCTGCACTGTGTGTTCTGGGGCATCAGAGTGATTTTCAGAGAGTCAAAAAAAATCTTCTGGGGAAGATTTTAACCTGGAACAGAATAAAGGGCAGATTGTTCAAGCACTGGTGTGTACAAGGCACAGAAATATCCCCAGAATAGGAGACAGGGAGATCACTTCTTCCAGGACCCATTACAGGTGCTGTAATTCCATATCTGGAAGGACTTTGACTAGGGAGAGCCAGGGACTGGCTCCCGGGGGCTGCCCAGCAGAGCGGGCATTTCCAGCAGCCACCGCAGGCCTGTTTTGCAGAGCAGGGTTCGCATGCTTGGGTCAGAGCAGATCATGCATCACGGGGAAGTGAGCCAGCCCTAACCATGTTCTCCTCTGCCCTTGCTCCACAGAGGGTCAGCCTGGCCTCTAAGTAAATGTAAAAGAGATGCCACATGTCTGACAGGCCTGGGTGCCCCCACATGCGGGCCCAGCCCCAATTTTGCCTACAGCCCTGCTCTGAGCTCCCAGAGGGCCCAGCCCTTTAGAAGCCCCATGACCAGCCTTCCTTCTATGGCCACCAGACTCACACAGACGATGCATGGGCTGCCAGCACATCTGCCGCCATGTAACCAATCACCCGAGAACTTGGCAGATTAAAACTAGGGTGACACTGTGTGTGTCCCCAGAACAGCTCATCTTTGCACCACTTAGTATCATCCAGGGTTGGGGCTGGAAATGTGGAGCTGGAACCCTTGAAGTCTGCCCCCTTCCACCATGGCGGTCAGTGTCAGCCACCAGCAGGGACTTCCGCCGGGCCTCCATGTGGCTACTTGGGTCCCTTGGCTTGCTGGCAGCATGGTGGCTGCAGCCCCCAGGTGAGCCTTCCAACAGGGCAAGAGGTGACCAAACATCAGAAGTCGCCAGACTTGAGGGAAGAAAGCAGCGCCTCCAACCCAGAAGAGCAGTGCCAGCATCACGGTTGCGGGGTATGTAGGGCAGCCGCCTTTGCAAGCCCATGAAAAGGCTGTGAGCCGCAGGAGGTGCTCCAGAGGGTCTCAGCAGGTAGTCCTTGCCATCCAGCTGGGATTTGGCCATTTGACCACATGTTTGCTTGAACCCACCACCCCAGAGTATGGGGACAGCACCCTACTCCTTGAGCCACAGGTGCCGCCCCATGTTTACTTTCTTATACATATAAGAGTCTTAGGCTCTGTATTAGTTACTTATTGCTACATAACAGATTCCCCAAAACTTAGTGGCACACTAAGCACACACTTACCATCACATGGTTTACGTGGAATGGGAATCCAGGCACAGCTCGGGGACTCAGCGTCCCCCACAAGCCATGGTGGAGCCCTGTGGTCATCTCAGGCCAGATGGGAGCAGAGCTGCTTCCAGCCTCACTCACCTGGCCAGGCGCTCACTCGCTGCTGGACAGAGATCACCTGCACGTTCATAGCTTCCTTGGGGAGGTGCTCTGTGAGCCCCAGGACATGTGCCCCGTGGCCAGCAGGTCCCAGGGAGCCTCCACTGCTGCCCTCAGCAACCCTGCAGCTCTCCCTGAGGCCTGCGGGTTATATCTGTGAATGCCAGCCCAGCTTAGAGGGGGCTTCAAGATGTGACCTTCTTTTGATTTTTCCCTTCCCTTTTTCTCCTTGGCTGTTTTCCTGGATAACACCAAAGCTCCCAGAGCTTTTCCTCCACCCATAGTTGGACATCCTTAGGGCCATGCTTATGCTGTTCTTTCTCAGTTTTCAAAACACTTCCAATTAAAAGAACACACCTGGTAATTGTTGAGTTTCCTCTTCCGTGGCATTCTTTTCCCTGGATTAGCACCATGTTGGGGAGAGATCCCAATTAACTTAGAGCCTTAGTTTTCTTTTATGATTTTTCAGCTTTTTATGTTTAAAACACTTACAGATACAAGGGAAGTTACAAAGATAGTACAAAAAGGTCCCCTGGAGCTTTTGTTCAGTTTCATATAAGAGTTACACTTTTCATAAGATAGGACAATATGAAAACCAGGGAGCTGACATTGCTGTAAGGTGTGTGTGTAGCTCTGTGCCCTCTGATCCCATGCGTAGGGTTAGACAACAGCCACTGCGATGGAACACAGAAGTGCTCTATCAACACAAAGGTCTCCCCCTAAAATCATCACACCCACCCCCCGCCCCAACATCCCTAAGCCCTGGTAATGTGCGTTCAGTCTTCATAACTCTACTGTTTTGGGAATGTTTAATAAATGGAATCACACAGAATGTAGCCTTTCAAAATTAGCTTGTTTAACTTAGCCAAGTGTCCTGAAGTCAGTCAAAGTTGTTGAGTACATCAGTAATCAGTTCCTCAGTACGCAGATTCACACCGCTCAGGCGTACCACAGTTTAACTTTTCACCTTTTGAAGGACAAATTGGTTGTTTTCCATTTTGGCTATCACAAATAAAGCTGTTAAAAACATTCTGCAGAGATTTTTGTGTGAACATTTTTTTTAAATCTGGGTAAATATCCAAAATGATTCCTGGGCAGTTGTTTTTTAAAGACATTTCCAAGCTATTTTTGGCATAGAATAGCTGCAGAATGGCTGCAGCATTGTACATTTCTGCAGCAATTATGAGAGGTCCTGTTTCTTCACATCCTCACAGCATTTGGTATTGTCATTTTTTTTTTTGTTGTTTTAGCTGTCCCAATAGTATAACATAAGTAAGAAATTAAACAGATGAGAAATAGCATCTCTTAACTTATATTCTCTAATGGCTACTAATGTTAAACCTCTTTTCATTGCTTAATGGCCACCTCCATATCCTCTTTGGTGATACGGCTTTGCTTATCTTCTAGTTAGATTGTTTGTGGTTTTTAATGTTAAAATTTGAAAATTTTGTGGACACGAGTCCTTTGTCAGATACATGATTTGCATTTTTTTCTTTTCTCAGTGTGTCCTGCCTTCCCCCTTAACAAAACTTGTCAAAGAGCAAACATTTTTCATTGTGATGGAGTCTGACCATCAGTTTCGCTCTTTTAAGAATCATACTTTTGGTGTCATATTTAACAATTCTTCACCAAGGCCAAAGTGCCAAAGATTTTCTATGTAAGTTATTTTCAGCTAAAAGTTTTATGGTTTTACATTTTACATTTAATTCTATGATCCATTTTGTGCTAATTTTGTTGCATGGGGGTTTTTTTGCTGATAGATACCTAATTTCTCCACACCATTCATTGAAAAGACTATCCTTACTCCATTGTGTAGCATAATAGAAACAACATGGCTGAGTTTGAAATACATCACGCGAAGTAAAAAAAAAGTAGATGTAAATATTATAACACTTTATGAGTGTAAAATTCTAGAAACTAGAGTGAAGTGTAGAAACTTTACCTCCATTTACATGCCTTTAACTTCTCCCATTTGTAATATAATGGTCTTGAATATTTTGTCTACATACTTTAAGAATTACATCAAGTATTATTATGATTTTGTTTCAACCATCAAACAATTTAGAACTGAAAAATGAAGAAAAGTCTGTTGTATTTATCTGTATTTTTACTCTTTTTGTTCTTTCTTCTCTCCTAATGTTCTAGAATCCTTCTTATACCATTTTATTTCTGTTTACAGAACTCCCCTTAAACATGCTTTTAAGGTAGGCTTGTTGGTGACAAATTTCGCCTTCTTTGTACAAGATCTTGATTTCCTTTCATTCCTAAAGTCATTTTTACTGGATATAGAATTTTAGTTGACAATGTTTAAAAGAAATTGTGCCAATTGCTTCTAACCTCCATGGATTCTGATGAAAAAATTATTAACATTCTAATTTATTTTCCCCAATAAATAAAATGTCATTTTTATATACTGCTTTAAAGATTCCTTTCTCTGTCTTTAGTTTACAGGAGTTTGATTATAATGTGTCTTGGAACAAATTTCTTTGGCTTTGTCTTGTTTGCAAGGTTTGCTTAACTTCTTGAATCTCTAGATTTAAGTATTTTGCCAAACTTTTCAGCCATTCTTTCTTTTCTTTTTTTTTTTTTTTTTGAGATTGAGTCTTATTATGTCGACAGCTCACAGCAACCTCAAACTCTTGGGCTTCAGCGATTCTCTGGCCTCAGCCTCCCAAGTAGCTGGGAGTACAGATGCCCACCACAGTGCCCGGTTATTTTTTCACTGTAGTTGTCATTGTTGTTTTAGCTGGCCCAGGCCCAGGTCGAACTTGCCAGCCCCCGTGTACGTGGCCAGCACCTTGACCACTGAACTACAGGCACTGAACCAGCCATTATTTCTTGAAACACTTTTTCAGAACTACTATCTTTCCCCTTTTCTCTATAATTTTGATGACACACATGTCAGATCATTTGTCAAAATCTATCATGGTCATGATGGTTCATTTTATTTTTCAGTCTATGTTTCTGTTGTTATATATCGAGCCATTTCTTTTTTTCTATCTTTAAGTTCACTGATTCTTTCCCCTATAGAATCCATTCTGCAGTTGAGCCCACCTACTGAAATTTTTTTTTTATTTCAGTCATTACATTTTTTCAGTTTTAAAATGTTCATTTGGTTCTTTACATCTATTCCTTGGCTGAGATTTTAATTTTTTCATTTGTTTCAACCCCATTTGTAACTGCTTGTGAAATCATTTTACAATGGCTGCTTTAGAAACCGTTTTCCAATAATTCCAACATCTTAGCTCAGTGTGGGCATCTGCTAATTGTCTTTTCTCATTCAAATTGATATGTTTCTGATTCTTAATTAACAGGGTATTTTTTGCTTATATCCTGGATATTTCAGTATTTTTCTCTGAGATTTCAGAAGTTACTAAATGCCAGTGGTGGAGTGGGAATGCTACCTCCTGACCACCAAGTGGAGGTTGACTTTCGATCCCCACTGCCCACACTGCAATCCCAGGGATGGTGGACAGAGTGGAGGCATCTTCTAACTGTGACTGAGGCTTCCCCTCTTGGCTTGGAGATAGGGGGTATAATTTTTTCTGTTATTTTATTAGGAAAGAGGGTTATTACCTAAAAGTTTTCTGTCTTACTAGGCTTCCTTTCTGACCCTTTAGCTAGAAAGAGCAGGTGTTCCCTACACCTTTTCTTCTTTGCTCCGACTGGCATTTCTAGGCTGCTGGCTTCTCCAGCACCCCATCTAAGAAGTGAAAAAAAATCAGGGAATTCACTACTATGTTGTTCAAGATCCCTGGCCAGATTGCCTCCTCTCTCCTCCTTTCAGTCTGCTTATGTTTCTTTTATACATAATGCCCAGTACTTTTAGCTGTACTTAGCGAGAGGAATAGGGAGAAATGCAACCGTTGCCCAAGAACCAGGAATGACCCAGCCTTTACTGTAAAAGTGGATGACTTGAAGCCCTGGCTGAGCTGCCTCCCCCACATGAGCTCCTTCCTAATGGAGGAGCAAGGGCCACCTGCCCACCTGGGCCCCTCCCATAGACTGAGAGTCCCTCCCATGAAGGGCAATGTCAACAGCTTTTTCATCTTAAATTCCTCAAGGCCCAGGAACAGATCACCAGGACTGGGTCATAGCATCTCTGCCCATCAGATTTCTTTATAACAACTCTGTCCTCCATCCCTTTACTGATTGCACAATATGGAAGGCAGGAAATGCTCTCCGGCCCCAACCCTTCCTCAGTGGCTGATTCTGGAGAAGCACAGTACCTAGAACAGTGTCCCTGGACTCCGGGGTGGCTGAGATCCCCTGGAGCACTCATTTCTGTGTGACCTCCTGGGCCCATCAGAGAGGTTCTTCTTCTCTAACTTTGCTTTTTAGCTTCCTCAGGAGACTCAAAAATCCAAATAAGAGGTCACCTAAGGGTAAAGGATGTGGTTGCATTTCATGGATGCAGTGGGATTCATTGAGAGCTCTTGAGCCTCCCCAGAGCCCAGCACAGGGTGGGGTTTAGCAAAAGGCCCCGGGAAACAGTTGTTGAGTGAACTAACAAGCCATGTCCTCCTCCCACGGCTTACCTGAGTCTAAAAACCTTGTATTGTCACAGCAAGTTCTGCCTGCCAAAGACACAGGGCAGAGCAGGTGAGTAATCTGGCCAACACCACGCCGATTGGAACCTGACACGCCATGAGTGCTGCCTTCTACTCACATGTGGCAGCAGAAATCTCCTTTCCCTGTCAAAAGCGATTTTGAATTATTGTAAGAAAGAGATAGCTTGGTTGGATAGGAGCAAATAAGAAAATAAGTGTGAAACCACTTTGTTAACTTAGAAAGGTTATATAAATCTAAGATACATTCTTTAATAGTATAAATATTCTCATTACTATTTTAATTATAGCTGTGATTGCTGCTAACAGTGATATATGTACATTCATGAGCATTTCAGCAGCACTGTGAAGTTCATTAGCCTTTCGTTTTAGCCTCCATCCATCAATATTTTTCTTCTGTTCCCCACCCTGTCCCCCAGATTAATCTTAAACTCTGCAGTTTTCTTCCTGGAAATTAGCATTTTGCTTAATACCTGTTCCAAGTCCCGACTATTCTAAACAGAGGGTCTCTAACATGTGTATGTTTATGACTGGAAAACCTTCATTATACACTTATATTACTACACAACATTAAATATCCCTCACACAAAATTCATGCTCTAAACTGGTACATTTAGATTGTAAGAATTAGTATTAAGAAAAAATACATACATACTCGCTCTATAAAATATGTATGTGCATATATATACACACACATATATATGTAAGTAGTTAAAGCCAGGAAAAATAGAATCAGTAGAATTAAAATTCAACCATACAGGGCATAATTTATTATAAAATTTATGTTGATTCTGAGCTTTCTAGTGACTAAAGGCAAAAGAGAAACAAGCATCAAGGAAGGAAATTGCTCCTCAGGATAGACAAGCTTAACTTAGAGAAAGTGGGATGGATGGATGGATGGATGGATTAGTTGCCAGATGAATTAATTAACTCAGGATGGATGGATTCATTGTTAGATTAATTGACTCACTGAAAAACTTTCTTCAAAAGCCCACTTTGGACCCCAAGGCAAGTCTCTCGCTAAGCCTTGCCCACTATATTCACTCCTAGTGGTCACGCCCCTCTCCCTCCCACACCCCGACACCTTCAGGATGCACCTGCTGCTCCAGCACAGACCTCTCTGGTCCCTGGACCCTGACCTCCCCTGCATCCCTGACTGCTGTACCCAGGCATCCCACTATCAGTCAAATTGGTGTGAGCCCTAAATTCTGTGTGGTCCCAGCAAGCTGACCAGAGCCCTGGAGCTGCTCTGTCTCTTCTGCCTCCTAAATGTGCATCTCCCAAATGGACATGTCCCTGCCGCCCCCAGCCCCACCCTGGTAGTCTGTCCGGGGATCTCCTCACTGCCCCTGGAATCCCTTCCCCACACGGCAGCAGAAGCACCTGCCCTGCTCCTACCCAGTCAGCAGTTCCACAGACCCTGAGGGAAAGTCCAGCCTCCCAACCCAGCAAGACAGAGCCCACAGCCCACTGCAGGCAGCATGGAGTGCGCCTGCATGACCTTGAGCAAGTTCCTGGACCTCACTACCCCCAGAACCCTCAGCAATAAACTGGAATACCCAGAGAACCCACCTCATGGGGTTTTATGAGGATTAAATGAGACAACAGATGTATGGATACGTGCAGACAGCTTGCACCTGACACGTGTAAGTGCTCACTGTTTTTGGCTATTTCTAAGCTGTGGCAGCTGCTGGCCATGTGCCCTCTTTGATGCAGTCTACCCATGGCTTCACAGATGACATACCTAAGCAAGGTTTTGAAGAACGAATAGGAGTTTTCTGGAACCAAGGGTAGAAAGACATTCCAGATATAGGGAAGATCCAGAACGAGGCACAGAGGCATGAAGCAGCCCCAGGTAGACTTTGCAGATCTCCAGAAGGAAGATGCCAAAACACACACTTCATCAGATCCAGGACGATTAAGATGATGGCGATGATGACAATGACAGCAGAGGATGAAGAGGAGGGTGGAGGAAAGTTCAGGAAGAAGAAAGAGAAGGAGAAACTGCGGACAGAGAAGCAGGTGGAAGGAAACAGTCACAGCCACCGGCAGGCACGCTCCTGCCCTCTGCCGGGACCACTCCCTCCCACCCAGCCGTGTGGATCCCTCCCGCACTTCCCCAGGCCTCTGTCCAACACCTCTGACCAGAAGGGCCTTTCCTGCCCAGCAAATCCAAAACAGCACCATCCTCACCACTGTACGCCCCTGCTCTGCCCCAGCCCCCCCGACATAGTTCACATGTATTTGTTTATGCCACGCTCCCTCCACCCGGCTCCCACCTCAACAGAGTTCTCCACGGGTCAGAACCGTGTCTGTCCGGTTCACAGCATCATCCCCAGGGAACTGATCAGTGCCTGCTGCATGTAAGTTCTTAACAATTTGCACCACAAAGACATGGAAGACTGTGGGGGAAGGGCTGCCATCATGGTTGTCACCCAGCAGCCCAGATCGTGAAGACACGGCAGCAATCCACACCAGACAAGGATGATGACAGACCGGAGCCTCCATGGGGTGGCCTTCAACTCCAGCCGAATGCTGGACCCTCCCAGAGTGCTTATAAAAAGTAACAAAGAAATGATCAGTGTCTGAAGTGGTAGGTGTGCTAACTACCCTGATTTGACCATTACACAATAATGGATGAAGACATTACCTCATACTCTTGGAATATGTGTAATCACTTTGTGCCAATAAAAGTAAAATACCTATGTCAGGGGCCCACCCTGAGCAGCAGCTCCCAAAGCTCTGGAGGCAGCACTGACACCTCTCAGTACATTGCAGGCCCCAGGGGATCCTGACTGCCAGCCAAGCTTCATGACCTAACTGGAATGGGGAGACAGGCTGTGTAAGTCTCAGCAAGAAATAAAGGTGCAAGTGCAAGGCTCAGGCTCCTGGGCTGCCACCTATGACCCTGCCCCTGCCCCTGCCAGGCCTGCACCTGCCCCACAGTCACCCTCCCCTGCCCCACAGGTCTGCAGCCTCTATCCCCAGAAATGTATGTACCCATTAAGGAGGCAAGTGACTTGTCAGGGCTGGGGGAATTGGGGTGCACCCCCACTGCACCCAAGGATCACCCTCTGCAGAGGCCCTGAAGGGAGAAGGGAGGTGGTCCTCCCTGAGAGTCCAGCCAGGCCCTTGGGCTCTGAGGCTCTGCCCCCTACCTTTTAGAGGCCTCCTAGGAAGGAGAAATGGGGCTATTTCACTGTTTCTCATCCATTCTGCTAAAATGGAGGTATCCTCCTGCAGAAACTTGTGGTGAGAAAGGCCCAGGACATGGCTGGAAAAAAAGATGACAGTGCAGATCAGAGCAGCCAGGAGGGCTTCCTGACAGAGGCGGCACTTCATCTGTGATGCGGAGGCATAGGGGATGTCTGGGATGGGTTACAGGACAGAGAGGGCAGTTTGGGGCAAGCCTCAGACTGTGCCCCTGCAAGCCTCCTGTTAGTTCCCTTAAGTAGACAGATGAGGACAGAGGGGAGGGTTTTATGAGTGCCCCTCTCGTTGCCCTGTGGTCCTCCCTCCTCTGACCACTGTCCTGATGCCCAGCCCTGGGCCAGCCCCAACCAACAATAGCTGCAACCCGTGACCTTACACAGAGATTCTCCCAGCCTAGCCCTTCTGAAGAACTGGTAGCTGCAGCTGGGGGGGGAAGGGGGGTGGCAGGACACACGCTGGCCAGGCTTTCCTTGTCAGAAACAAATGGCCACCTGCCACCACTAATGATCTGCTTTTTGTCTGACATAATTTGGTTGGGTGGTTTGATGATTTTTAAAAAGTAAATAAAGTGTTGGTTTTTGTTTTTTCTTTTTCAAGTAAAAAAGCTCTAACTTGAACCTTTCTAGTGTGTGACTGGCCCCAGAACTCCTGGACAGCAAAGGAAGGGAGGAGAGGAGGTCTTGGGGGGGGTTCCTGCTAGCTGGAATCCATGTGACAAATGACAGAACCTGCTTTTCCAAGTGGAGACCGATTCTGAGGACAGGTTATAAAACCCTCTCTCAAAGGCTACCTGGAACTTTAACTGTGAGCCCCGCACCAGTTCTCAGCTCACATCTGGAGCAGACATTTCCCTTCTAAAACAAAGTTTGGGTATCCATGTGCCAAAACAAAAACAACGCACCAGCCTATCGGGATGGCGCCACATGAGTCAGCCAGGAAAAATTAGGTTAAAGTCCCAGGGGCAGGCAGCCTTCCTCAGATAAACAACAGCAGCACAAAGGTACCAAAATCTCCCTATAAGGAAACCTTTCATTTCTTCTCCCTCCTCCCTGTCCTTCCTGCAACTCCCAGGCATGGCTTGGAGGTTCAGCAGCCATCTTGTGGCCATGAGGCAACACGCCCAAGATCAGAGAGCACACACAGAGGTGGCACCAGGAAGGCAGAGCCTGCCTCCCTCAGGGTATGGCCCAGCATTCACCCCACCACGGGGGGCCTGCTGTCAGAGGTCTGAGACAAGGGCGCCAGACCCCGCCCTAGCCGCTCTAACTGGCCTTCCTGGGACATGAGGCCTGATGCACCTGTCACCAGCACACTTCTCTGGACTCCCTCCTCAGGGCTCCTTATCTCAGTGACACTGGCCCTTCCAAGCACCCCAACTGTGTCTCTTCATCTCCCCTGTCTCTCCTCTCCCTGACTTGCCCTTTAAATTTTTGACTCTTCAGAAGTGTCTGCTCCAGAGCCTTTGCGCGTGCCACTCTTTCCGCCTGAACTATTTTTTTTCCCAGGGGATTCCTGGAGAAGTCTTCAAGGGGTGGTCCATTGGGCCAGCTGCCCCATGAGTGCCCTCACCTGGGAGTCCCCCACACCACAGAGTGCTCAGATCTGCCACCTTGCGCTGTTCCAGGAGCTGCAGGTGACTTTGATTAGGGAAGGGTCTTTACATTCCCTGCTATGTCCAGCAACAAGCATGGTTCCTGACACATAGTAGATGTCTAAGAAATTACTGAATATATCAACAGTGTCCCATAACACAATAAGAGCTGTAACCCAAACAGACCCTCCCCTGGTAGGTCTGAGAGGCCTTGGACCTGAGGAACAGGTGGATATTAACAGGTGGGAATAGCAAAGAAGGATGGTCAGACCAAGGGGACAGAGAATGGTGCACCAAGGCCCAGGGGACAGAGAACAGTGTCCCAAGGTGGTGTGGTGGGGTGGCAGGGCCAGGCCACACCAGCTCTTCATTCTGGAAGCCGTGTAAAGGAGTCCACAGGGCACTTGCTGGTGCTTTGGTTTTCAAAGCCCTCTGAGCCCTCAGTGTGGGGGTACTGGGGCCAGTGTGCACACCGAACCCCCACAGGAGCCCAAGAAGGAGCAGGAGGACGCTCACCTCTCCAACATTTGCGTGTGTGGTGGGCTGTTCAACCCCTGTGACCCCACAAGGAGGATACCGAGGCACAGGCAGCTGAAAACCTGTCTGGGTCACAGGGCCGGTATGAGGCAGGATCGGGGCAGGGTGGCAGCAGCATAAGGGAAGTAGCAAAGCACAGGAGCTCACAGAGGGGTGGGTGGATTGGAAATGAAATCTGAGGCAAAGCAGGAGCAGTGCTGAGATTTGCTGACGCTGGGTTGGGTAACCAACCAGTGTACACAGGTCACCTCCTGCCACCTGTGGGATTAAGTGACTCTCAGATCACCAGGGGTCTTGGCCACGGCTGCTTCCATGTCTTGGCGAGGACAGACACCAGACGAGAGCCAGGGGAGAACTGGTTAGAATTGAGGACACAGGGACCTGGTCTAGATGGACTGCTTGGGAGAAATTCTTCCACAAAGGGCAGGAGCGGGCTGGTCGCAGCTAGCAATGTGGAGGGAGCACAGGGCAAGGCCCTCTTCTCATGCCGGAGTCAGACAGCCCAAGCTGACCTCAGTGTCTGTCTGCCTTCCTGAGTCCTGTCCTTCCTCCCCTCTCCCCACAGGCAGCTGCTCTGGGAACGCACTGTGTATCGCTGCCGTGCATATTTTACATTTTTACTACATATTGATTCATCCAGAAACATTTTAAAGGCTCATTTTATGGATTTTTTAATCTTCATATAAATTATATGATCCTGTTGGTGTCTTCTGGAAACATTCTTTTTTTCACATTATGATTCAGACGATCTGTCGATGCCATGACCATGAACCTACTGTTACCGCCCACAGCATTCTCCGTGTGTTCCTCCCCCTCCGCCTCCCTTTGCTTACTGCTGATGCAAGGTTCTGCCTGTGCAGTGTGCTGCAGGGGACATCCTTGGGCCTGCCACCCAGTGCCTGTGTGCTGGTGTTTCTCCTGGGCAGAGACCTGTGGGTGGATGGCTGGGCCATGGGCATCTCCACCTTTACAGGGATTCAGCAGATTTTGTGCCAGCATGCACTCCCATGGGCAGCTTGGGAAGTCCCTCGCCCCGTCCCCTTCTGCACTTGGTGTTGCTAGCCTGCTGGGGGTTGTGAGATTGCCCAATTGCCAACGGAAAGGCTTCTATTGAGAGAGGAATTAAATAGAGAGGATGGAGACGTGTAGGCTGGCATGAGGATAGACACCAGATGCGTACCCTCACCTGGGGAGACAATAGTCTGAGAGGGGGCTTCGAGGGAAACATACGCTCTCCATATACAGAACCCTCTTCAGATCTGTCCAAAGACCAGCTGGAAACTTCCTGTCTGCATTTGAAGAGATGATACAGCCTCAGACTTGCCCCCGCGCCCTCCCAGCTGACCCCTCCTGCTCCCACTGTTCTGCATGCCCTGAGCAGGTCACTTGCACACTATGTCACTGCTGGGTGTTTACTGATCCAATTTCTGTGCAAAACTCGGAGCTTCACTTCTTGAAGCAAGGACCAGGTTATTATTTCCACGACCCCCAGAACCTTGCAAGGGCCCGGCACTTACTTGGTGCTCAATAATTTTAGAGCTGTTTTGAGGCTCTGTTATAGCTCCCAACTGCAGGTATCTCCTAACAAGATGAAGATAGGATGCTCTCATTTCAGAAATGCACAATTTAAGAGGAAGGAGCCAAGTGGGAGCAGGAGGAAGCACCTCCTCTAGGAGCATTGAACGTCTGAGCAAGAAACTCCAGCCTTCTTTGAGCCCTTCAGCCCCACCCTCTCTGGCTCCCAGCTACCTTCAAACTCCTACTTCCTTTCCCGGTTATAAAATAAATTACTATTCTTTAGCCTTTTCTGTAAAAAACTGATTTTTATTCTCTCTGTCCTTTAGAAAATTATTGCATTAATTTATACCACTTCCAATTTTGTTCTATCTTGCTCAGATAGATACAAAGAATTGTTCAGAGAAAAGAAAAAAGGAAAAAGAGAATTCCACACCAGGCAGGCATTAAACAAGTTCAAATGTCTACACCGTAAGGGTAGGTATTAGGGGAGTAAAAGTCACAGCAAGACATTCAAGAAAGGCAAAATTGAGACCTAAGGTTAATGACATTGGTGGGCAAAACGAACACGAATTCCCCAATTCCTCTTCTACTTCTATCTTATAATTGAAGAAAAATTATTTCCAGGGTAAAAAGAGCAACCTGACATGAGACAGGAAATCTAGAAAGTCTGTGATGTGTTCAGGTTGAAAAGGACATCTCATGGAGGCAACCTGGAGGGGCTTCCGGGGAGCAGCACCGGGCCACGTGCCCTATCCTCTTAGCCTCCAAATCACCCATGACTTACATCAAGTCATGCAGGAACTGATTTCTAGAATTACATGGGGCTGAAGCTGGGTATGAGCTGGGGCTGGACTTGGATGAGGCAGCAGCCATAGGTAAGAGGGAGGACTTAAAGACTAGACTTTGGGACTCTGGAGGATGACTGAACTCAAAGTTCTAACAGTCAGCTAGACAGCCAAGAAGACATCTCAGAGAAAGTCTCAGTGGCAAGTCCATTGGGAAAAAGTGCTCCTACTATTGCAGAAATGAAAGAGCCAAGGAGAAAACCAAGGAAGTTTCAGAAGCTGATATCAAAGGGAAAACTTCATACCCCAAGGAGCATCAGTGAATGAGCAGCGCAAGGTGAGTAAAAGGTCAGGAGCTCCATCCAAAGTGCTGGGTGTGTCCCTGAGCCTGGTGGGCCAGCAAGGGGCTGGCACAGGGGAAGTTTCCTCAGACATGGGAGTCTTGAGGTAGGTGCACAGTGAATCACTGGGGGAACTGTGAGCTGCCCCACCAGGTCCCCCCAAATCTGACTTCTGCTAACGGGCAGATGAGCCAGCGGAGCTCATTTGAATCCACCATTGTAAAGGGGGTATGGAAGGAAAGCATGTGGTGGAAGACAGAATCCAGATCCCAGAATGCCTGAGATGTGCTGGAGAAATAGGTCAAACCCAGTTAGAATAGCATAGCACTCAGTAAGGGTGAGCACCATCTGCAGACTGATGTCCAGGCCCCTGAGTAAAAGATTAGGAAGAGACAGTGTAGCAAAAGCCTATTTTACACTTAAGGGGTTTATTCAAAGAGTCAGCAGAAGTATTTACTCCTCAAAGGTTAGCACACACTTGACTATGTTCTGGGAGGCTAGTATCTGGCACAGTAAAGGTGTAGTCTTCATAGACTCAGCACTGATGACCCCTCACCTGGACTCAGCCTTGAAGTCCCAGCCAGAGAGCCCAGGTGGCACATGACTGTGGGCCAAGACCTCCTACCACATCAAGAAAAGTCAAAAAATGGGTTTTGTTAGAAACAAGAAGACTAAGAAGGGATGTCAGAGCTAGTTTCACATAAATGAAGGGAGACATGGCAATAAAGATTCAGATGAAAAAAATCTCATTCTGAGAAATAACTTCAGCCCATAGAGAGAAGTCCCTAGTACCCGTCAGAGCTGCTTGAAAGGAAAGAGCTTCCAGTGAGCAGTTCATTCTCTAGCAAAAGACACTCTGTCAGGAGGTGTGCAGAGGTAATCGGGTGAGGATGGCCCAGAGGAGTGACCATCTTACTTCAAACTCTAGTGACAGATTTTAGCTTTCTGAAAAATTAGCCCCAAATATATGTGGATGATGTTCCTTCCCTGACGATGGCAGAGAAGTGAAGTGGCACTGTCATCCTTAATCCCCTTTATTAGCTGTCAGAAACCAGAGAAGTAAAATGTGCACTTACATGGCAGGTACTGTGGCTACACATTTTTTTAATCTTTAATTTAATCCTAAACAACAACTCTATGAGATTAGTATTCCTATTCTTTAATAGATCAGAGAACTGGCTGGTAGAGGTTATACAATTTGCATGAGATGGGAAGGCCGTAAGTGAGAGGTTAAAGAGTTAAAATGAGGTTGCTGGGAGTGCAGTCCTCTCATTAAGATATTAAAACGTAAAAACTGGGAAGGGCATTGTTCTCACCTTCCAACCAAAAAGTTTTGGATAATTTGCAAAATCACAACTTCTCCTGAATAAATCAGAGAGCTGAAGTTGCATAATAAACAACTAAAGCAAGCTCTAAGGAGAAACGGGCACCTCTAAGGAGAGATGGAGCACAAGCACTTGCTGACTTTCAGCACACAATGGACACTGTAAATAAGAATTTATTTTAGGTGGCGCCTGTGGCTCAAAGGAGTAGGGCACCAGCCCCATATGCTGGAGGTGGCAGGTTCAAACCCAGTCCTGGCCAAAAACTGCACAAAAAAAAAAAAATTATTTTAAAAATGTAATGAATTACTAAAGGTTGAGTGTACTCTAATGTGAGAACCCTGCCCTAAAAACAACAGAAAGAATCTGAAGCTTATGTTGCACTGAGAGTGATCACAGCAATAAAAAAGGAAAAACCAAACACAGCTCAACTGGTGACGAGAATGACTCAAATTCTCACATTAAAGTCATAGCCAAAAAAAAAAAAAAGATTATAACTGGGTTATAGCTTTCATATGAAAGCCAAAAATTAGTTTCATAGTAGGGCTGAGTACATTGGATACTTTTTCTTCCATTCTTGAGATACTTTACTAAGAAGAATATGTTCCA